>WAAB01022916.1:9153-74919 GCA_013389865.1 Piaya cayana
TTTAGGAAATGCTCTAGTCTAGGCCCCGCCCACTTGAGAGACCCAGCCTCAGGGAATGCCCACCAACCAGACCCCGCCCCCTCCCCGCTAGGCCCCTTAGCCCACGCCCACTTTCCATTTATGGAATACGCTGCGTAGGCCTCGCTGACTTCTAGACCGGGCCCCCTCACGAACCGTTGGCTTCCCCTCACGGCTTCTCGGCCCCCAGTCCCGGATTCCCGGGCCCGATCCCGGATTCCCAGGGCCGATCCCGCCCTCCCGGGCCTCCCGGGCCCATTCCCCGCCGCGGCCGGGCTGCCCCGGCTCTCTCCGGCCCCCGCAGGAGCCGCGGGGCCTCCCCCCCCCGCCATGGCGGCCTGCGTGAGGCTGGGCTAAAACCCGCCCCGCGAGGGAATCGGAGCCCGAAATGCCTGAGATTAAGGTCACCCCCTTGGGTAAGTGCGGCCGGGAGCCGTCCTGGGCCGCAAACACAGCGTGAGGGCGAGTTCATAACTTCTGCTGCAGCTGGGTTGTGCGTTTAATTATTTTCTCGCATAAATCTGCCTTATGTCGCGAGATAACACACACAAAATCCCCAGGCGTGGATAAATAACCTGAAGGAAGCAGCTCTCTCTTAGAATTGTGAGAGTTTGTTGATATATTTAGTTGTCTTCTAACATGTATTGACAGATACAGGTATTATTGCTGATGTTTTACAACTTCCTAACTACGTTTGGGGGCTGAGGGCTCATTTGACTGTTGAATATAAGTTTTCATTTTCAAGAGAAGGCTCCGAGGAGACCNGATGTGGGGCGCAGCTGTATCCTCGTGTCCATCGCGGGGAAGAACGTCATGCTCGACTGTGGGATGCACATGGGCTACAATGATGATGTGAGTATAGCAGGGAACGTTGTGTAAAGATGCTCTCAAGGTGCTACTACCTGGCATTTCCCAGCAGGGCACCTGCTTCATTGTTCCGCTCCATTCCCTTTTATCTGATTGCTGGCTGACCCATCTTACATGACGTATGGGTGATATTAGCCAGGCGTGTATTCTTGGGGGTGTGTGTGGAGTGGATTATGGCAGAGAACAAATGAATATTGCCCTGTTAAAGTCTTGCCTTTGTGTGCAAGAGGCAGTTTGGGGCAGTTAATTCGTACCACACATCTCTGGTCCCACAGAGAGAGGGCAGTAGGAAACAATCCTGATCTTTGGTCGCCTGGACGGACCAATGGGAAAAGTACTCTGTGAGACAGAAAGAGTTAAAGCTTGACACAGAGCAAATCTGCCATTACAGAAAAGGTTTGGAGGCTTTCTGCCTTACTGCTTGTGCGTAAGCTAAATCGCATGGATATTCTGTTTTATTTAAGATCAACTTGGCTTTGTTTTATTTCTTTGCAAGGTCGGTTTCCCTGTTTGTCCTCTGGCAGCCCCCTGCTTCTCTGTGCCTCTTTCTGCACGTAAGGGCTGATGCTGTTGGCTGCAGCTCTCAGTGTGGCCCGCTGCTTTGTTACCATTTTCTCTTGAGGTCGATCACAGCACAATTCCAGTTTTGGGTCACTCATGGCATCGTTTTGTTAACTGTTAACTGCTTTTGTGTTGTAACAGAGCCTGTTTTTCATGTCTTTGCAGAGGCGCTTCCCTGACTTCTCCTACATCACTCAGAACGGGAGGCTGACGGACTTCCTGGACTGTGTGATCATCAGGTGAGGGATCCTTGTCAGAGCCCACGTGGGAAACGGCAAAGCTTTGGGTACTGTCCCTGCCAGCCCAAACATGCTGCAAGTTCATCATTCGTATCTTGGCTGGTTCCTCTGTGTCTTGGAGCACTTCAGAAATCTGAAGCAAGATCTGAACCAGGGAGGCTAAGTTCTTCTGCAGTGTCTCCTTTATTGTCCTGAGGGACATGGTTTAGGGATTGATAAGGAAAGGTTGGACTCGATGATCCGGTGGGTCTCTTCCAACCTGGCGATTCTATGATTCTATCCCTTGTGGAATCATGCAGCCACTTTCACCTGGACCATTGTGGAGCTTTACCCTATTTCAGTGAGATGGTGGGTTACGACAGGCCCATTTACATGACGCATCCCACCAAGGCCATCTGCCCCATCCTCCTGGAGGACTACAGGAAAATCACTGTGGACAAGAAAGGGGAAACCAACTTCTTCACCTCCCAGATGATCAAAGACTGTATGAAGAAAGTGGTTGCTGTGCACCTTCACCAGACAGTTCAGGTAAGACATTCTTTCTGCGTGTTCTTTGGTTGTTGTCGAAGCAGGGCAAACCTCGTTATTTGAAATGTTCGCACTGAGGCAGTGTTTGTTGGTTTGTGCAGGTGGACGAGGAGCTGGAGATCAAGGCGTACTATGCGGGCCACGTGCTGGGAGCAGCCATGTTCCAGATAAAGGTTGGATGCGAGTCAGTTGTGTACACGGTAAATACCCACACCAGTATTTTTAGATACCTGCATCCCTTTCAGTGGCCTGTGCCATTCCCTTTGGGAATATCAACATATTTCTCTTCTTCCATCAGGGCGATTATAACATGACACCAGACAGACATTTGGGGTAAGTAGGAAGCTGAGTTTCTATGGGTCTTGTGTATTTCTGAAAGGAAGATTTTCATAGAATCATAGAATCATAGAACAACCGGGTTGGAAGAGACTCACCAGATCATTGAGTCCAACCATTCCTGTCAAACACTAAACCACGTCCCTCAGCACCTCGTCCACCTGCACCTAAACCCCTCCAGGGAAGGTCTTTAATCACAACTTCTGTTAATACCAGCATTGACTTTTAGTTAGGAGACTGGAACATTTAACGATGTCTTTGCTGCGAAGATAAATGTGATTTGGAATAATGAGAATGAACAGATTTGCTTTGACTCTTCCAGATAGACCGTAATGTGACCTTCTTCTGTCTACTCATATGAATCTGTTCCTAAGGCTACGTAATAATTGGACTTAGATGTTGGAAATACGTTACTGTTATGGTATCTTCTACACGTCTTTACTTTCCAAGAGACTGCCAATCACAAGCTGTAACATTCTTTTCGTTTTTATCAGTGTATATGAGAGTTATAACATTCATGCTATTTAGAATAATATTTTAACGCATTTAAAACAAGTAATGGACTGGAGCAAAACTGCTTTTCAAAATCTGTAGTCTCTGCTCAGAGCTGGATTAGTTTGAAGGAGGCGTGGCCTGCAAAGAGAGGAGCCCTGCTGCCACACAACTCTCATACACGTCTGTGTGCCTCTTTCCCCATCTGCAAACGGAGATGGGGACATTCTCCATCCGTCTTTGAGTCCGGCAGATCAGAAATGCCAGACACCACCTCTTAATTTGATTGGGGTTTAAAATTCCTTTTGTTTCAGTGCTGCCTGGATTGATAAATGTCGCCCAGATTTATTAATCACTGAGTCCACCTATGCCACAACCATCAGAGATTCCAAACGCTGCAGAGAAAGAGACTTCTTGAAGAAAGTCCATGAGACTGTAGAAAGAGGAGGGAAGGTACGGTGTTCTGATGTCTATTTTTGTCTTGTGAAGCTCAAAGAGGGAATGGAAGCACTTGTTCAGAAATGGGAATGCTCTAGGGCCCTTGATGTGTTGTTTGGCACTCACAGACTCTAAATCTTACGTCATTTGCAGGTTCTTATCCCAGTTTTTGCCCTTGGACGTGCCCAGGAACTCTGCATTTTATTGGAAACTTTCTGGTGAGTTCTTTGGAGTCTCCATAAGTTTCGGTCTCGACAGCCACGATCCTCGCGTGACCCTTACAGGTACCTGGAACGCTTCTTTCTACAGGGAGAGAATGAACTTGAAGGCTCCCATTTACTTCTCCACGGGTCTGACGGAGAAGGCCAACCATTATTACAAGCTCTTCATCACCTGGACTAACCAGAAGATCCGGAAAACGTTTGTGCAGAGGAACATGTTTGAATTCAAGCACATCAAAGCGTTTGATCGAGCCTTTGCAGACAACCCGGGGCCCATGGTAGGTGGACGTTAACGAGGTGGGAGAGCAGATGTGGTAAAACCCTCAGGGAAAATAACAATATCGATTGTGTGTTTATGTAATCCGAGCCCGATTCAAACCATAATTTTTACAGCACGTTCTTTAGCCTTAAGTCAGGAGATGGATCCTTTACGACACAAACTCTTCTTGCTGGTTTTATTTCATAGAATCATAGAATCACCAGGTTGGAAGAGACCCACCGGGTCACCGAGTCCAACCATTTCTGACTAAAATTTCTGACTAGTTTGTTAGGTAGGAGCTGAAAGAGGAATCTGTTGAGCGTGATAGACCCATTATCAAACAGCTCAATGATTTTATTGGACACATGGATGCTCACAAAACTTGCCTAAAACAGTATTTCAGCTTGTGTGAAAATTAGACAAGGTGAGAGAGATAAAATAGCAAGAATCCCTATTAGATCTCTGCGGTAGGTGTGCGCTGATGTGAACTAGTTGATACTCCTCACAGCTTTAGAATATTTATGTATTGTAAGTAATGGAAAATGCTCCATGATCGATTTTCAGCACATTTTTTTGAATTCTAGGTTGTGTTTGCAACCCCTGGTATGCTCCACGCGGGACAGTCTCTTCAGATCTTCAGGAAATGGGCAGGGAACGAGAAGAACATGGTAAGAAATTGTTACCTTGAGCGACGTTTTGTGTTCGTCTGATCGTGATACTGATGCAGTCATAGAACAGATGTTGCAGGAGAGCTTTTCCTGGCTGTCTGGAGCTAACAGACATGATTTCTCTGGTTATCCAACCCACGTAGAGCACTTTCAAGCTCTGAGTTTTTGCTGCGTGGGACAGGGTGAGCAGAGGAGGTGCCTGTCTCAGACAGGAGATGTGGGAGACTTTATTTCTAAAAGCGCTTTCATTAATTTGAAGCTGCCTCAGAGACCCTTGTAGCCTCTTATTTAGTGGTGCGCGGCATTGCAGCACATTTTCTAATTCCATTTTCACCCATGTTCTGCAGTTGGGTGTTCACAAGCTGCAGACCAAAGCACAAATTTATATCGCTGGCGTTACGCTTCTGTGGCTCTCGTTACATTAACAGCAGCTCCGCTATGCACAGTCCTCGTGGAGAGACTGAAGATCTCTCTGGTTCCTTCTCCAGGTCATCATGCCCGGCTACTGCGTGCAGGGAACCGTAGGCCATAAGATCCTGAGTGGGCAGCGGAAGCTGGAGATGGAAGGAAGACAAATAGTAAGTTTTTATTTTCAGGAGGAAGCCTTATCTGGGCAAAGTTCTCTGGAACCTGAGGCACTGGCTAAGGTGCCACATAATTGTAATGGGAATATGCCACCTACAACACTGAAAACACCCCAGCAACGTTGCCTTTGGAGTCACACAAGGTGTATTTTTCCCTCTGTGCTGGAAGCAGCCTGTGTCTCTTTCTGCCATGTTACTTTGTCAAGAGTGTGTGTATAATGCTGTTTAATAACTAGGTGCCACTTTTCAGATAGGTAAAAATTATATATTTTTAAGCAGATGGGTATAGAAAACTGATACCAACTGTCCTTAAGTAATAATTTGCTTTGGCAAGTGTGTGACAAGTGTCGTGCTCTAAAATCGGGCAGTTTTATCCTGTAAGTTATTGAAAGCTGCTGTGTGCAGCCTTGTATTCAGTCTCTGCTTCTAAGCAGCTCACTCTTCAACCTCATTTTCCTTTCCATGCGTTCCACTTCCTTCTTAAAACTAAAAACAGAAGGGTCTGGGGCTGTTTGTGTGTCTGCACAAGCTGTAGTTAGCCAGAGCGGTTCCCGATTCACCGAGCCCGTGTTTTCTGCTCCCCACAGCTGGAAGTAAAGATGCAGGTGGAGTACATGTCCTTCAGCGCCCACGCGGACGCCAAGGGAATAATGCAGCTGATCCGCCAGGCTGAGCCACGAAACGTTCTCCTGGTCCACGGCGAAGCCAAGAAAATGGAGTTTCTGAAGCAGAAAATAGAGCAGGAATTTCGTACGTGTTGTGTTTGTAAGGTTCACAGCCTTAATCCACTGGGCCTCAGCAGAGAGTTAGGCAGAATGTGATTTCCAGCACCAGGCACCCTCGAGAAACTGAGATCCGTACCAGCTTGCTTACCACGTTAAGCCCAGTTAATTTTAATTGCCATTTCACACAATGTAGGTTTGTGTGTATTGTTATAGTGCAGCTCTCGCTGAATTTTGCATTGCAGATGTCAGCTGCTACATGCCTGCAAACGGAGAGACCACCACGATACTCACCAACCCCAGTATCCCTGTGGACATATCCCTGGGGCTCCTCAAGAGAGAAACAGCCATAGGTAACAACGCATTTTCAACCAAGAATTTCGCTTCTTGGGCCCTGCCAGTGTGTTGCACAGTCCTTGTGTTAGGTGGAAACGGTGATGTAGAGCAGTGCTTCCCATAAAAGAAGAGGCTTTATCAGCATTTCATGGCTGAGAGGGCTTCTTGTACCGTGCTGCAAATGTGCATTCAGCAGTGTTTAAAAGCAGAGGGCTACAAGGATGATCTGAGGGCTGCAGCACCTCCCGTATGAGAACAGGCTGAGAGTTGGGGTTGTTCAGCCTGGAGAAGAGAAGGCTCTGAGGAGACCTTGTAGTGACCTAGTACCTGAAGGGGCTACAAGAAAGCTGGGGAGGGGCTGTTCATAAAGTCTTGGAGTGATAGGACTGGGGACAATGGGGATAAAGTGGAGAGGGGCAGATTTAGACTAGACATAAGAATTTCTTCATCATGAGGGTGGGGAGGCCCTGGAACAGGTTGCCCAGGGAAGCTGTGGGTGCCCCATCCCTGGAAGATGTTCCAGGCCAAGTTGGATGGGGCTTGGAGCCCCTGATCCGGTGGGAGGTGTCCCTGCCCATGGCAAGGGTGGAACTGGATAGGCTTTAAGGTCCCTTCCCACCCAAACTACTCTGTGATTCTTAGTTCATCCTCCCTCCCCCTTGTTTGCTACAGGTACTTTTATGGGCTCGGTCTGTGAAAACTGGAATTCCTTTTCTAAACCCAATTTCAGAACAAGCTAAAGCTTGGAAATCAGGAAGAGAGGTGGGGAGAGAGGTGGTGGTTCTGCATTACCAAATGTGGTTTATGGTCTGTCCAGAGCACTGACAGTGGTTGAAACACTGTGCACTTAAAGATTTTATATCTCTGTTCTCCTGGACCTTAGCAAGGACTCAGAAATCCAGTCCATCACTTCTTGTTGCAGTTGTCTCACATCACCTTTCTTTCTCGTTGCCCTTGGTGTAGGTCTCTTACCAGATGCCAAGAAGCCAAAGCTAATGCACGGGACATTAATGATGAAGGATAACGTAAGTCACAAAGCTCTTATTTTTGTCTCTTGTCCTCTGTGTGAGTGTCACCATTCCTAAGTGAGGTCTGGGTGAACAAGGAACTCAAACACAGCTGCTCAGTGCTGGTTTTTTTTTGGAATCAGCCCAGTAACAGTGCAGCTGAAGGCAAGTGGGATGTTTCCAAGGTTGAAAGGCAATGCTATTGCCTGCTGGAGTTCCGCAGTGATGACCACAGGGCCTGTGAGCAGCTGACCAGGCAGGAGGAATAATACTTGAGGAAGCGCACAGAAATAGCTTACAGTGCATTTGTATTTTTCCTCTGCAGAGCTTCCGTCTGGTCTCTCCTGAGCAGGCTTTGAAGGAGCTGGGCCTGACAGAACATCAGCTGCGTTTCACCTGCCGCGTTCACATTCAGGATCCGCGGAAGGAACATGAGACGGTGCTTCGTGTCTATAACCATCTCAAAGGGCAAGTCTGTTCTTAACCGCGTTGGGTTTTTGACTCTGAGGGATGCACTTGAACATCTCCTTCTCAATATTGAGTACAAGTGCCCCCTCCTTTCTGCCCTTCCAGACCAGCCCTGGAGAGTTACTAAGAGAAAATCTACTCCAGATTTCGGTCTCCCACCCCAAATCAATCCTGCATCTTCTCTCCTGCCAGGGTGCTGAAGGACTATTCGGTGCAGCACCTCCCTGATGGCTCCATAACAGTGGAATCCATTCTTATCCAAGCCACAGCACACTCCGAGGACCAAGGAACCAAAGTTCTGCTCGTATCCTGGACCTACCAGGTAGGGTTACATGAAGCCAAACTCCAAACTCCTCAGGTAGCTCTGACCTTCGCTCCTTACAGCCCAGAGTGCTCTGTCACCTTCACTCTGGTTTGAAGAAGTTTGACTGGAAGGTGAGTTGAGCCACTGCTGGTTTAGGTTAAGTACAAATCAATTTACAAGTTTATTTTCTCTGAAACTGAAGGCAACTGATTGGAGTAATTACACTTACTCCAATTAGTTAATTACAATTAAACACAGCTGTGCTTTGAGCATGCTCTAGTAGCCAGCTTCTAAACTTGGCTGCATCACTACTGACATACGGAGCGCAGAGGTATTTTATTGTGTGGTTTTCAGTGTAAAACTTGAAATACCACAGAATTGTGGTAAGATTAGACAGAACTGTAATATTTTTTTCCTTTCTAAAGGGCACTCGCTGTGGCCTGTTTTTAAATGCTTTCTTTACAGCAGGGAAATGCTTTCTTGAGAGCAAACCAAAGCCAGCGGTGGTTCTTTAGTCTCTGCTTTCAAGACAAATGGTCATTTTTTCCTTCAAAGACACTCAGGCACCAGCTCTGACCGGCAGGAGTTTTACACTGACATTTTGCAGGAATGCCCAGAAATGCATTCGCACCAACCGCATCGATTGGTTTCCATTTTTGAACACTGCTAACATTGGATTTTGCTAGGACTAGGCATTATTTCAGTCTATTTCTGGGTACCGGAGTCAAATTTACTGCCTGCCCTGGGAAGGTCAAGCAGAAGATGGCTTTCATCCCATTTCTCTTTGCTCTCTCTAGGACGAAGAGCTGGGCAGCTATCTCACATCCCTTCTGAAGAAAGGGCTGCCGCAGAGCACGGCCTGAGCAGAGCAGGAGGCACAGTCGGACAGAGAGATTCAGATTTTATTTTGTTTACATGTTCAATGTCTTTTTCTGGTTTTAATAAAGGAAGTGCAGTGTTTGTTCCATTACTGCACAGGTTAACAGTGCTGCAATCTCCCCTCCCTAGAAACCATCCAGGGAGGCACTAGAACCTGTCAAGAGTCCTGAGGAGTCCAAAGTCCAGAATCCAAAGCTTTCAGCTGTGGATGGTTAGGTGATCAATCCTCAGCATTTCTCCCCTCCCACAGCTCATTTCCCTTCAAGCCTCAGCCAGTGCAGGGTGAAACAAGGAGCCTTTCAAGCTTCACCATTAAAATGCAAGGTGTAAATAGCATGGAGGGAAGAGATTAAAGCCTTAGAGGTGCTACTGACCCAGCAGTTACTGTTAATATTCACTCTGCCTCTCAGGGGAGCCTCTAATAAAATGAGTTCTGTCCAGAACATGAAAATTGTGCTTAGTTGGAGCCGCCCCTCCAGTCCTGGGAAGTGTTTTTGTAGCCTATAGACAACAGAAAGAGCAAGTGCAAGAGTTTGCACTTGTCTTACCAAACCCCATCCAGCAGAGGAACACACAACTCACCATTTTCTATATTGTACAGAAGTCTGAGTGGTTTTTTTCACTGCTACATCCAACCAGGGCAGGTTGGATGGGGCTTGGAGCCCCTGATCCAAGGGGAGGTGTCCCAGCCTATAGCAGGAGTGGAACTGGATGGGCTTGGAGATCCCTTCCAGCCCAGAGTCATAAAAGGGTTTAAGTGTCCCTTGTTTGAAGAGAAGACAGCATAGACATGCAATCATCTTCCTTCCCACACCACTCTGCCCTCTTCCTTCAAAGCCTGAAGTGGTTCTTGTTCCTGTGCTCTGCACAGTTGGGAACAGCAGCATGGACTCAGCATCCTGCCAGGGCCCAGCACACCCCACCAGCCCCACAACACTTTCCCTTTCTCACACGCTCAGCATTCTCGTGTGCCAAGAGGATACGGATTTCTGTGAAACGTGGGTGTGGTGTGGGAGGGAGCAGAACAGCGAGTCGATATCTGCGACCCAAACTCCCCTCTGCGGAAGGGAACTGTGGCCTTTTCAGCATGTCAGCCAGGCCAGTGTTTTTGTCTCAAGTCTGATAAACCACAAATGATAAATTCTCTCCAGCGTCTCTGCCCTTCTCAGAAGCCGCACAGATCTGTCAGTGCAAAACCAGGAGAGAAACAGGTCAGGTCCACAAGCACAATNGAGTCATAAAAGGGTTTAAGTGTCCCTTGTTTGAAGAGAAGACAGCATAGACATGCAATCATCTTCCTTCCCACACCACTCTGCCCTCTTCCTTCAAAGCCTGAAGTGGTTCTTGTTCCTGTGCTCTGCACAGTTGGGAACAGCAGCATGGACTCAGCATCCTGCCAGGGCCCAGCACACCCCACCAGCCCCACAACACTTTCCCTTTCTCACACGCTCAGCATTCTCGTGTGCCAAGAGGATACGGATTTCTGTGAAACGTGGGTGTGGTGTGGGAGGGAGCAGAACAGCGAGTCGATATCTGCGACCCAAACTCCCCTCTGCGGAAGGGAACTGTGGCCTTTTCAGCATGTCAGCCAGGCCAGTGTTTTTGTCTCAAGTCTGATAAACCACAAATGATAAATTCTCTCCAGTGTCTTTGCCCTTCTCAGAAGCCGCGCAGATCTGTCGGTGCAAAAACAGGAGAGAAACAGGTCAGGTCCACAAGCACAACGGCCAAAAATAGCTTTGATATTTGAACAGGACTGTGCAGCGTAAGGTGTCGTGCCAGCTCCTACAGAAGCTTCTCTCAAGGACTCTGTGGCAAGAGTTGCTTGTTTACCACTAGTCCTGATAACTACTTCAATCTATTGTCTTTTAAACTGGTATTAATAGGCTTGAAATAGGCACTAGCAACCCTGTACTGAATTACTCTTGGGAAGCCAATTGATGGATTCACGAGCAGGGATAAGAAACCCTTATTTGGCCGTGGAATGCAGGCAGAAGGCCGTCTGTGAACCCAGCGGGCTAGAGTGCCCAGAGGGAGAGCACAGCAGCCCTCCAAAATAGGGAAAAGCCAAGCAGGGCTGCCCCAACCACTCGGCTCTCAGCATCGCTGACACACAGGAGGCTGGTTTCTTTTCCTGGGCCGTCCTGCCTTCTAGAAGAGCAGCAGTGGCTGCCCCAGCCCTGTTTAAGGCCAGGCTGGATGGGGCTTGGAGCCTCTGATCCAGTGGGAGGTGTCCCTGCCCATGATGGGAGGGGAACTGGATGGGTTTTGAGGGTCCTTCCAACACAAACCATTCTCTGATGATTCCTCATGGGCTTCCCCATCTGTCAGAGAAAACCTCTCCCCCCATCCTGTCCTCATCAGCCAATAAGAACACAGAGCTGTGTGGCACCTCCCTCAGTGCTGCCCTGATGTACCCGCCACTGCGTGAAGCACAGAAGATCCCACAAGTTTGATTTTTCCCTTGAGAAGATGAACACTGCACTTACTTCAAGTGTATCAGTTGATTCCGTCCCCATGTTTTCTATTCCCCTGTCTCTGCTGTAGTTTATAACCACAGGACGACTCCCCAGACTTCTGGTCGCAGATGGTGTACACCAGCTTAGACCTGAATCTCAGCTTGAAGTTGAGGTGCCAGCGCTTGCTGGAAGAGGTAAAATAGTACAGAAGCGGGTTAAGGCAACAGTTGAGGCTCACGAGGGCTAAGGTGACCCTCCGCATTTTGTAGATCAGGTTGGTAAACGCCTCGTTCTGGATGACCTGGATCCTCATCAGAAAGTGGAGCAAGTGGGTGAGGTTGTACGGGAGAAAGCACAACGTGCAGATGACCAAGATGATGTAGATGGTGCTCAGGGCCTTCCTCTTGCGGACGCTGTGCTTGATCTGGGAGATCCTCTTGGCAATGAGAGGGTAGAAGATGAGAATGACGGAAAAGGGGATCACAAACCCCAGAACTAAGGCCAGGATGTTGTAAGGCGCCATGCGATTAGTCCAGCTCCGCGTCCCAAAGTTCTCAAAACACACGGTGGTGTTCCTCACGCCTCTGTTGTGGAGGGGACCTCCAAGGATAAGTGGAACCGTGACACTCAGAGCCACCACCCACAGCACCGCGACCACTACCAGGTAGTGGAGGAGTTTGATCTGGATGTAGGTGAAGGGGTGCAGCACAGCGATGTATCGATCGATGCAAATGCAGGTGAAGAAGGCGATGCTCAGGTAGATGTTGATGTAGTAGAGAGTCCCCGTTATCCTACAGGCCATGTCGCCGAAGATCCAATCGTTGCGGTTCAGGTGATAATGGATTTTGAAGGGCAACACGCACACAAAGAGGGTGTCTGCCAGCGCCAGGTTAATCATGTACACGCAGGAATGGGACACGTGCTTCACTCTGCAGCACAGGCAATACAGAGCCAAGACATTTTCCATCAGTCCCAGCACGAAGACGATGCTGTAGATCACTGTAAACAAGGAGTACTGGAAGTTTGCTTCCAAAGCGAGTTCCGAACTGGCATTGGTGACTGTCCCATTGGAGACTCCTTCAGCCCAGGAATTACCTGCCATGGTTTCTGCTGGAGCCGGGGGATACCCAGCATGAGCTGAGAGTCTTAAAGCATCCCCTTACCTCGAGGGGTCCTTGAGTTTTACTTCACCCCCAGAGCTCAAGCTGCACAACCAGGTGATGCGAAGTCTGTGGCTCAGCTCTGCGCTTGGTGTATTTGGATGGGAAGCGGGGCAGCTGTAAGGGAGAATAAATCATGTAACACACAGGCACTTGAAGCTTATACAGCAGAGTATTTACTGGCATTAAAAATCATCACAAGGTGACAATACTGAAATAACAGACACGGTGATTTCCCCCCCACCTCTAAAAAACAGACACGTAGCAGGCGACAGCACTGGTCAAAGCTGGGCCAGCAACTGAAGCAGCACAGGAGAACTTTGGCAGCAAAACCAAAAGCCTCTGGAAGGCCTGTAATCCATTTCCCATTCCTCAGCCCCACCAAAATTCCTGTGTCATTACCCAAATCTATGATGTTGTTATCCTGTTCTTAAAAAATCGCAGTGATGGATTGTGCAGGCTTCTCAGGAAAAAAGAAAGGAGGTAGTGGCTAAAATTCAAGCTCTTCCAGTCACTGCTGTGTGACAGCGAACGCAGGACTCTCTATTTGAACCTTGCTGCTACAGTTTTTTTTATGACGAGCGTGCGTGGAGCCTTCTTGTTCAAATGACGAAATAGTGTTTAAAGCCCAGAACTGAAACAGGTAGTTGGCATCGGCACTAACACCACCCCTGCCCCCACGTAGGAGCAGTTCAGGGCGCTCGTCAGCAGCGCAGATGACGACTGTAAATGAAAAAGAGAAGAGCTCAGCGCTTTGGACAAGCGTGCTGGGTCTCTCGGGACAAAAAAAATCATTTGCAGGTAGCGCAGAGCATGGGATACGGCCCCAAGTCATTGTAAGAGTAACTAAGCCAAACGCTGACACCTCAACAAAACATCTTGAAGGCCGTGGAGAAATGAAACCCGGGTAGAGCAGGCACAGCATCCCTAAAGCTGGGTCACTGAGAGCACGAAAATACCAAGGGTGTTGGGTACTTTCCAAAGGAAACTCTGAAATCACACTTCCTCCCTGCAGTTGTTTATCTAATGAAGGCAAAAACACCCGAGATGATAATTGGGAGATTAGAAAGGGAAAAAAAATATGGTTTCACTGCAGGTTGGCAAGCAGACCGGTCTGCTTCCATGGATCCTTTGCCTGATAGCGAAGGGTTTGTACACGCAGAGAGGAAAATGAATAGAAACCAGGCAGAGCTAAGCCAAAACTAACCAGCACAGGACTTGAGACAACTTTTACCTCAGGGATGTGCCAGAGCAAACGCCACCCAGCAACCCACCTCTGCTAGTCCAGGGCTGGGACTGGGGAAAGGCCCCAGGATCACTGAAGGGGCTGAGAAGCTCCTCACAAGACAGGCACAATAAGCACATCCATAAACACCGTCAGGTAACGGCACCAGAACAGAAGGAACTTTCCCAAACAGCCCATACACTGCCCCAAAAAGACCCAAAAGGACTTTCTGCATGCTTAACGCTGGCTGCTGCTAAAGCACTGCCTCAAATCCATTCCACTCAGATCCCCGGCAGCCCCAAAGACATGGAAACTGCTTCCCCCACCACACTATGCAATATTGTTTGCTTTCAGCACCTGGAGTCTCACTTACTCTAACCAGAAGCTGGGAAACATTAGCAGAAATGTCACCAGCACCGTGACTATTACAGAAAAAGGCTGGCAGTGGTACCTGAACAGCAGCAGCAGCGTCTTAAACACCCAGACAGCATTAGCACTTGGTTTGGGTTCCTGCTCTGTAAGGGCTCACAATAAATTTAGTTACAAAGTTCACTTACCAGAGTTCAGATCATCACTGCTCATGCAAAAGCTGCAGACGAATAAGTTGGCCTCACAGCCACGAGGTCACTGCTAAGCTCTCCTGCAGTGTTTTAACACCAGAGCAAACTGCAGAGCTCTCCCACGTTGCTCTGCAGAGAAACCACAGGAAGCAAAGATGAAAAGCTGTCGCTCAGATCTGAGATGGGGCACTCGCCCCACCGGTGAAGAGTCCCCCAGAACTGAGGTGAGAAGCAAACGCAGCCGGCACCAGCGCAGGCTGGAGCTCTCTGTGATCCTCTGTAAGGGGAGGCACAACGCTCCCCTCAAAGCCACCTCTGCTCCGCTCCGGCCCGTCCTGCCCTCTGGAACAAGGTGCCAGGGCTGCAGTCTCAGACACTGGCCCGCAGCTGTGCTCTCACTTCCCCTCAAAGGGAGAAGAGCAAGACTTGGCTGCCATTCCCTTTCAAGCAAAACCCATCTGAAAACCTGCGGGCATGTTCAGGTTTGGAACACGGAGGGATCAGCCTCACTGCTGGGGTTGAAAAGTCACTGCTGGAGCATCCCTGCCTTCAGGTACTTACCCAGCAGAGCTGTGCCAGGCACCACGGAGCCAGGTTCAGCTCTCTTGTTCCATGCAGAGACCCGGGACTCCTCCACAGTTCTGTTGTCTCTGCTGGGAATCTACCCAAGGGAACGAAGCTGCCAGCAGTCAGGAGAGAGCACCCAGAACTCTCTCACCGTTCCCTCCCATGCAGCAAAAGTCGGTCTCCAGCAAAACCACCACCTAGGACAGAACAGGGAGGAGATGAATCACTTCTCACGAGGGGGCAGCCAGCAATGGGCTCTCTACGTGTTCTGCATCAGGACCACACGCTAACGATCCCCAATGCCAAAGGCCAGGGTGGCCTTGAGAGAGGCCAGGGAGCACTGCTGCCCCCCTCCCCTGCCAACCCTGCGGCTTCTCCACCGTGCAAACAGAGAAGAAACTCCACAGCCTCTCAAGAGGTCATCAGGATTCTTCATTTACCTGAACGCAACAGCCTGCATCACTTGAATTGCCACAGAACAAAGAACACGCTCTTACCAGATCAGGTGGGCTGTCTGCTCTGGCAAACTGGCTTTCTCTGCGATTCTTCTCCTCTCAGGGACAAAAGGCAGATTAATTATGGTGGTACCAGTGTTTAAAGCAGGTATTGTTTCTTCAGACGTCAAAATTTTCATCCTCTCTCCTGTAATCCGGCTCTCAAACAGTCATTTTATAACCAAAACATACAGAGATTCTTGTGTCGTTCATACGATAAAAACCAGAAGCTACCCAACGTGTATTTTGTTGCTTGGGCAAGCAGGCAAAACCTGTGGTCAGTGGTTAAAAAACACTAAAATAAGTTAAAAAACCCTCTTTCTGCTCTGCGCTAAGATCACCACGGCTCTGGCACGCTCTGTGGTGCTGCTGAACCAACTGTGGGAGAGCATGAGGCAGCAACAAGCAAACTGGAGGCCAGAAGCCACGTGGCAGCCACCCCTCTGCCTGTAGAGCCTCCAGCGCCCAAAGCTCCACACCAGGACCAGGCCGAGGCTCTCAGAGCTGTCGCTGGGACCATCAAAACAGGCTTTAAGTGATCTCACGGGCACTTTGCTTTGTTAGATGCCACATATGACAAACAGGACCAGGGAACAGGACGACGTAAAAACCACTGCAGCTCAGCAAGAGCAGCTGTTGATGAGGAGAGGATGTGGTAAGTCCTGTCGAAGGCTGTTTCTGTAAGTCATGGCGTGAACAGAAACCTTTGTCCCTTGCCCTACGCTGTGCTAAAGCAGGGAAAGGGGCAGAGAGGAAACGCTACCTTCTCCTCCACTCGTAAGTCTGCATCCCCTCCACCCACACGCCGCAGAAGGGAAACAAAACACCAAACCAAAAGCCCCGAGCTCCACTCCTTCCTTCTCCAGTTTGAGACGGGGACCGGAATGTCAGAAAAAGAGGAAAAAAAAGCAGCCTGGAGTTGTTCTTCCTTCCTCCTCGTCAGTCTTGGCAGGCAAGAACAAATGATGTGAAGATGCCTACAGTCACAGTCAATGATTTTTATTGAGACACGGCCATGTATTGTGTAAAGAGCACTGGCAAAGCTCCATCCCATATCCACAACAACAATCCTTCCAGGCACGGCCGTATCCCGCAGGGCTGCTATTCTCCCGGGGTGACTGTAGGCTCCAAATCTGAGAGGGAAACAAAACCCCAAAACATCGATTTAGGGGGAAAAAGACGGCACTGATACCACCTGGAAGCGCTTAAAACCTGTGGCTTCTCTTCCTGCTGGGCTCCTTTCCCCAAGTAAGAGGAGGGCAAACCATGCAGAAGGGAAGCCCGCAGGCGTCACTGCTCCCATCAGCATCAGATCTGACTCCTACGAAAAGGACACCGTTCCCTGCAATCACCTACCTGCTTCATCATATTCCACTGATTTTAGAAAGAGTCCAGATGGAGGAGCCATGGTGTTTGCTGGAAAAGCCCGTGGATCTTTTATCTCCAGTAACTCCTTTATATGCCGAGGTGTTAACTTGCCCTGGCCAACAGCAACTAGAGACCCAACCATCCTTCGGACCTGGAAGACCACAGAACACAGCTTAGGAGCTTGTAAAACTTGGGGATTAGGAAATTCTAGAGCCCTGCCCGCGTGCCCTCGGCAGTGCTGTACGATGGCTCAGTTACTGCTGGTGGCAAGTCAAGGAAAAAACTCAAAGTTTATTGCCTGTCACTTGGGAAAGAATATCACCGCGATTTCCTAATATGAACCTGCTCTTCAATATAGGGATATTGTTATTAATGAACCTGTAAGGCCCAGAAAGACCAATTTCTGGTGTTCGTCTACCACTTTGCTTCTAGTCCAGCTGCTCTAAGGTCTCCCTGGAGCCTTCTCTTCTCTCAGCCTGGCCTCATACAGGAGACGCTCCAGCCCTTGGATCATTTTCATGGCCTCCTCTAGATTCCTTCTAAGAAATCCACGTTCTTCCTGTGCTGAGGNAGCACCCACACATCCACCCGTGGCAAGACGCTTGCTGGAAAAGCTGAGCTTGCAGGTGGTTCTTTAACACATAAGCGAAGCTGTTTCCAGGTGGGGGCTATGCAGGGCCTTGCTTCTCTCTCAGAAGTAAAAAATCAGAAGAAAAACACCACCCAACTTTGACAGCTTGCCAGACAACATCCCCCAGTGCAGCAAAGCAGCATTTCAAACACCTCTGCGTGTCACAGCTCCCTTGCCTCCATGCTCATCCTTTCCAGACCTGGTAGGCGAGCACGAATTTCACAGCCCGGTGCTCACCTCCTGCACAAACACCCCTCCCACCTCAGCATCCTCTGGCTAAACAAACACCCTTCCCTCCCAGATCCCTAGAGGACAGGCTGCTCCTGGAGGGCCAAGACTTGGATCTGCCAACGCCACCTGTGCAGCGAGTGCTGGTTCCATTTCTATCGCATCCTTACATGGTGGCTGCATCACTCTCCACCCTCTGAGCTGAAGGGGTCTCTCTGAAGGCAAGAGCACTGACCATATTCCTGGTGCAGCCGCTTTTCTTAGGTCGAGGCAGCCTCAGGAAGCTGCTGCCAAGGAATAACTGACAAGGAAGAGCCTCTCAACTTGTGCCAGCAGCAGTTCACCTCCTCACGCTGCTGCCAGAACACATTCCAGCTGCACAGTCACAATCTGCCCTAAAGAAACGTCCATTCTATCCACGTCCTTTCGAAGTGTACCAAGGTCTCCAAAACCTTAAATGAGGTGCTGTAACGAAGCACCAGCCCGAGTTTCTAATCCGTTAACATTTACAGAAGAATAAACTGAAATCCACTAAGCAACCTAAGCACGTTTATCACCATTAAGGAGAAAAGTCCAATAAGCCAGGAACCATTTATCCAAAGGCAAGTGCTGTCTCCCTGCGTGCTCTGATCTCACACTGTGCAGGGCCACGGCCCTGCATTCAGGGCAGAGAGAAGATCCTTGATGTATGTTATTTTATCCATCCAGCACTAGAGGTCATTGTGTGCTGTGACTTTGAGGTCTCCGCGCTTGGAATTGGGGAGTAAACGCAGACTAACTGAAACAGCCACGCGCTTGGCGTCTCTCCCCTTCTACACGCTATTCTGCAAAAATATACCCAGTTTCTGGAGCTATTTAACCCTGTTCTCTAATAAAACCATCTAGCTGACGATACTTAGCAAGACATAAAGTCCAGCTACTCTCCTCTCCTCTTTATGATGGAAGCAAAAGCAGCAGCTCAGTTAGGAGAGCACAATTTCAGCGTGTAGAGCCAGTTCCTACCCCACGACTCCCTGCCAGCTGGCTGCAAGGCAGCTGCTGTGAACAGGCCGAGCCACGTATCACAGGTAACTGTTCTCCTTGCTCAGTGTCACCGAGCAGCCCTTCCATTCTGATGCACTAAATGAGTTACTAGCATTTTCTCTTTGTCACAAGAGCACCTGATGAAGCGAAGGCTCTGCTGTACATCAAGCCCTTCTCAAGCCGGCTGCTGTTCTTCCCTTGCTCACGGCCAGACACCCACTACCAGAGAGCTCACAGAGCGTTTACTTGGCACAGGATGAAAACAAATGGGGTTTGTCAAAACAGAATAAAAAATAGCTGCTTGCTTTTCCCACAAAACACCCCCTTCTCCTCCAAAACACAAACCCGCTCTTCCCTGCTCTCTGTCTCTAGAGTGTGACCGTGGCCAGGGTGGGCAGATAGAGAACAGCCAACTCATTCCTAATGAGGTGATGATCCAGTAAGTTGTGCAGAGAGACATCTCCCTGAGGACAGCAGCAAGAACCCACCAGAGCCATTTCAAAGAGAACCCAGAGGAGACCAGACAGCATGGCAGAGGGACGGATCCTCCAGGCAGGCTCGCGTAGCTGAATCAAGTCTTCCCACCTCTCCTTTGTGCAACGCTGAGAATTACTTCACGCTCCAAAGCCAGAATATAAAATTCCAGGCGGCCTTTGCTGGGCCCAGTGCCATTCGGCAGAGCAAGAACACACGCCTGTTGGTTTTTACCACTCAGACTGCAAGGACAACGCTTGTGGAAAACAAAACTTTCCATCCTCCCACACGGTTCTGTGACTTCAGACGTTCAATTTTAGACACACACTTAAAATATTCTGGTTCTACTGGATCAAACAAATAGAGAACCTAACTTCTCTGATGCTAGGGTCCCCGTGTCTGTAACACCAGCTCTGCAGAGGCTACACAGGGATATGACATCAATTAACTGGTCAGTAGTTATGGGGATAGCGACACTTTGGTTTGTGGAGGCAAAGCCTGACCTGAATGAAGCACTAAACAGTACCTGGCGGTAAAGGAACGATCTGCCTCTGAACTTCAACTCCCAAAACTCCAGTCTCCTAAAGAAAGGAACAAACAAAACAGCATTTAAAATCTCATTTCAAACGGCTCTTCTACACCTGAGCATCAGGGAGGGGCTGCCCGTGCCCTGGGAGAGGAGACAACTCTTGAAGCCACAAGGAGAAAGTTGCAGTGGGGACAACGCGGTCACAGGGCAGGGCACGTGGAAGAGAAATTGTGCAACAGTCATTGTGGGGAGCAGCCACCAGCTGCCTTCTCACAGGATTCACACATAACTTACTGCTTTTAGCCCTCCCTGCCATGCACGTTGGCATAACTAGAGGCGGCTCCGGCCCCCGGATTCCTCTTTATGCCAGTAAATGACAATGCTTCTATCACTTCCATCCTGTCCCCCTGACAGCTCCATGCACAGGGTGGAGAGACACGTGCATTGCTGCACACATGCATAAGTACCCAGCACACAGAGGTCATAATTCAATGTGCTCTCTCGGGGAGACCTTAGAGCAGCTTCCAGTACTGAAAGGGGCTCCAGGAAAGCTGGGGAGGGGTTCAAGGCCAGGTTGGATGGGGCTTGGAGCCCCTGATCCATGGGAGGTGTCCCTGCCCATGGAAGGGGTGGGACTGGATGGGCTTTAAGGACCCTCCTGACTTAAATGGTTTATTCTACAGTTCCATAACTCAGCTCAGGTCTCCAGCAAGGCAAAGGGACAACTTTCTGAACAGAGGGTAACGCTCCTTTTATCAAACCGCTTGCACCATCTTTAGCCAGGATGCTCCTGTCTCGACAAGACACATTAAGCTACAAAAGATGAGTCAAGATACTCAGGAAAAATACCTTGTAGACTTTGAAAGAGAACAAGACATCTTTCTTGAAGAGGGAATCTTTGTTTTCTTTGTCAATCTCCCTGATAATTTTGCTTCCTGGCAAAACATCCAGCTGTCTTTTTTCCCCTTGGCTGCAGAAGCCAGCACCTTGCGATGAATAATACATGTTCAGCTAGAAAATGGGGGACAGAGCAATCACTGCCCGGGAATACGCGATGGGGCTACGTCTCTGAACACATCCTTAGCATTCAAAGGCATTTGGTACGGACAGGACACGATCTCCGCTTCCACTGTTGCTGAGCAACCGAGTTTGACGGAAGGAATCGTCCTAACAGTCAGCCTTTTCAACAGACAAGCGGTCAATTCAGAAGATTGGTTTAAGTTCAGAAAGGAAGGAAAGAAGTAGAAAGAAAAGCTGCATTATTTGACTAAGAGGCCATGGTTTATCGTTCTATGGATCCCTCTTTCTGAAACAGAAAACAAATCTCCTTAGATCACACGGAAAAAAAAAAAGAAATAAGTTTTAAAAAGCCTATTTATACGCTTTTCCTGCTATCCCAGCCCTTTCACTGCGGGAACAGCTCGTTCTGCTGCTGCAGTGCAGAAATACACGTGTGCTTCAGGTGTATTTGCTGTCTTATCTGCAGAACAGGCAAACAAACTCTGAGCTCTGTGACTGCTACTGCTCCCACAGGGAGAGTTTTGCAAATGAGAAGTAACTACGACACCATATTAAAAAAAAAAAGTGAACAAAAACTCCCACCAACATCTGGCTTGTCACAAAGACCCAAAGCCCACAACGGGAGGAACTAAAAGAGCGCGGTTATTCAGAGCATACAGAGCTTTAGCTGGAAAAGCACACCCTTCTATGAAATGGGGAAAGAATCAGGGGGCTATTCGCAAAGTGGAGTGAGGCTCTGCCCAAGCCTGGAGCATGGCACTTACTGATACAGACAGGTAAAAGGGCTTTCTCCTAGTGAGAAAGCAGAAAAAGGTGGCTTGGAGACACAACAACTGTGAAGTTCTCCTTCAAGCTGAAATACAACAGCCCCATATCGGTGAAAGACAACAGTGTGAAAGCGAAAACCACATTCAGATGATAAATATCCATGACCTTTCTGGGAAAAACCTCCTGTTTCTTCTAAAGGGAGAATATATTCAAGCCACTGGATTTCAATACTTGCAAGACCTGGTCCTGAAAGAACCTGCCGCTCCACAATCTTTTGTTTATGCAAAGACTGAGGAATATTGGACTTGCCTTCATCACCATCCCCTGGGAAGACAGTAGGAGTTACTGGTGTGAACGGAGCGGATCTGCAGAGCTACAGCAGTGACCTAGGTGTTGCGTGGGCTTTTCCTTCTATTTGCAGCCTTCAGGCAAAGCCAGGACACAGCGGGGTAAAAACCAAATCCCATCCCCTGGCAGAGCTGGTCTTCAGCAACCAAAACGAGCATAAATGCTGGAAGCACCTCATAGGAATTGCTCCGTGCCAGATTCCATACACCGGTTTATAACATCCTGCCTTTCAAGGCACAGACAACTGGACTGGTTTCACTGCCCTCAATCCTGCTCGTCTTTCTCCCTGAGGATACTGGGGAGGAGAGGGAAATAAACATCCTTTCCAAGGTGTCGCTAAACAGAACCTTGATGCCACCCTCGCAGGACTGTGAGGGCAACACGCAGCAAACAGGGTCAGTTCCAAAGTGGTGCTGGAAAGCAGAATTTCAGCTCTCACCTGTGCTCGTAGTGGTGGGACAGGAATCCAGGAGAGGGTCGGATGTCCACCTGAAGGATGGTCCTGACTGGAGACCGCAAAGGGGTTTCAGAGTTAAGCGAGCGAAAGGTGCTGAAGTCGTGGGTTCCCAGCAGGAACTGGGCTGCGTCCTGCATGGCAGGAATGTTCAGGGAGCTGAAATTAAATGCAAAAGGAAAGGAGAACCGGGTGGGACCGAACTGCTAAGTGGGTCAAAGTCCAATTAACTGATGAGGGGCTTAAACTGGGCGCACAGATTTGTGTGGAAACACATTTTGTAAGAGTTTCTCTTGTAAAGGCCCAAACCACAAGCCACGATGCCAAGTGACCTGAGGTCTGAAGGTATTTAAAACCCCAGGCTAGATGAAGGGTTGGCAGGCACAGGCTTTTACACAAACCTTTATCCTGCTGTGCTGCTCGTAACCGTTCGATTCAAATAACTCTATTCAAATTGCTGGCTAGAGCGTAGGGCAAGAGAACCAAAAGCCTTTGCAGTATCTGGATCTTATAAACTGAAAATATCAAACGCTATGATGGTTTTCCAAGCCTCAGATTCGCAACAGCCAGAAGATGAAATTAGGAAGTAACAGAAATGGAATGGGTGAGCGGACGGTTTGAGATGAAGCCAGCGTAAACCCACGGTGGGGAAGCAGGGTTAAAGCTGGGAAAGTCAAGCGTCATGCAGATTCATCATGTGAAGTATCTAGGTATGTTCAAAATAATCTAAACTAAAAGAATTCAGGTTATGGTGAGGGAATTACCATAACCTGCTACAAACCTGTTTTTCTATCACGTTGTGGGAAACTCCAGTTTTCTTAAATAACCTGTTTATCTCAGCGCAATGTAAACTAAAGGCCAACAACAAATTATCGCATGAGTTCTGTTTATTTATTCCTCACTCACTCATATCATGTCCTAAAGTGCTTTGGCTTTTTTTTAACGGCACTAACTTCGTTTTTCATCCCTTGCAGATACAAGAACTGATTTGTTACGACTCCGGCTACTCCAGAACACAAGTGAATACTGAGCTGGATACACTGGTTTGTTATCGTAGGGTTGCTCAGAGTCATTGGCTCTTGCTATTCAAACCCGCAAGCGCTCAGATGGAGAATGGGAACACAGATTTCCATGCGGTCGCTACTAGAAATAGGGCGAGGGGAAAAAAAACCCTGAAGAATTCTCAGCCTGTGTTCCTGACTGCCTGTATGGTCACACCTAAAACTCCGAGATCTGCTGTGCGATGCATTTCTGCCTGCGTGCATCACATCAGAGCCCTGTGCCTTCAGCCAGCTGTCCAAACTGGTTTGCTGTAGGAATTGGCAAGGTCATTTGAGGAAACACTCATCCCTTCCACAGGGAGGGACACGAAGCTGTTGACGGACTCTGCCCAGAGTCATTGAGGATTTCTGCAGTGCTTAAGCACGTTTATCACGGGTACAACTGGCAGCGCAATTAAAACCGAGCTGTACGTCTCGGGGCTCGGTGAATATAACTCGGTGCAGCTGCACTCACTTCAACAGGGAAATCTTGTCAATACAAATGGGAATCTGAGATCACGTGCAGAAATTCCCCCCTCCCCGCTTTCCTCAAAAGCGAAGCCTTTGCAGAGTGTCGATGAGGTAGCTCCCCGGGGAGATTTAATTGAAAACACTTACCCTCCTGCAGGAGCCCAGCAGAGATCCCTTTCGAACACCGGGATCTGAGAATGATGAGTGCAGCCCATCAACAGCCGATAAATGTAGGTTCTTGACAGCGCAGAGAAGCGTGCGTGGAAGCTACTGGCCACTCGACACACGTTCAAAATGCTGTTAGGACAGAAAAGAATGAATAAGATGGAGAGAAACGCCGTGCGCTAATTCAAAAGCTTTTGCTTGGGCACCACATAGATGGAAACTGAAAGGTGTAATGGACTCTGTGAGAAAGTGCACATACAATTAATTAAATATCATTTGCTCCTGATAGCCAATGATGAACTAGGGATCATGGATTTGCACTTGAGAGATTGCATATACAATTAATTAACTATAATTCGCTCCTGACAGCCAATGACGAACCAGCGACCAAGGATTTGCACTTGTAGGCTGCCACAGACAACTCAAAAGAAGGCAGAAGAGCCTTGGCATCATCCCTGTCATCAAATACACCACAAAATGGACTTTAAGTCAGTTTTGAGAAGCTTTAGGGATGCTTACACCACCTAAGAGGCTCAGACCAATCAGTCCTTCAGCTGATAAATGGCAGCTGAGAGATGGATTCATTATTGCTGCACAGTGAAACCAAACTCCCTCAACAACAGGTACTGTGCTGGCTCTCTAAGGTGACGACACAGCTCACTGTGGCAGATGGAGATGGTTTAAACTAGGTCACTCCCACCTTTCCCCGCAGCCTCCAAGATAAACAGGATTTTGCTGCCGCAAAGAAAATAAAGGTGCATCACTCCATCGCCTGGACTGAGCCCATCCAGAAGCTGCAGGATGCCGCATGCAGGAGGCCTCCTGAGACTCCTCGTACTTCACACATACAGAAAAGAGCTTCTGGGATGTTCACTTCTGCTCACTCTCCCCTGATTCTAGGCAGTTAACTAAAGAAGCAGCTTTCTAGGCAACTGAACCCCCTTGTTTTCTTCCATAAGGAACTGGAATAAACGGCCTTGTTGCTCTAAGCCAATGCCACTCCCACCATCAGACAACTCAGGAGCCAGAGGGGAAAACACTCTTCTCTCTGGCGAGGGAGAAAACAGAGCTGGGTTTCTGCTCCTCTCTGAAGTGTTATCATTGATTTGAGCATGTTTGCAGCAGTTTTTACTGGATTCCACTCCCCTTTTTCCCAGAGAACTGGCTACTCACCATCCTGCAGGGAGCACACAGCACAGACTCAGTATTACACACGCACAACCCTCTGCAGGTGTTACTTTAGCACATCTCTCTCCTTAGAAGGAAGTTTTTCCTCCTGCCACGTACCTTTTTCTCTTCAGAGTTTGATATAGCAAGAAGGAACCCAGGGCAGCCAAAAAACGCGATACCATTTGGGACCAAGTAACAGACAAACCTGTTTATTTACTTTGAAAAGGTTGATGCTTCAGGGATTTTTGCCAGCCCAAATGCCTCTGGCTCACATCCCCCGACTGCGAAGGCTCAGACCACAGAGGAAGAAATTAAAGCCGAGCCACAGACCTCCACAAGGATTTGCAGTAATGAGCCCAGGAGATTGCTCCATGCTATAAACTCTCAGCAGAAATGCAAACAACATCCTCCAGGCCTCCAGCCTCTTCTAAACACAGCAATATAATTATTACATTTATTTTCCTCTGCCTACAGAGGAAATGCCTCCACGAGCATTTCATCCATCTTGAGCTTTTCTGGTTAACAGTTATGTGATTTTTATTAAATAACAATCCTTTTACTCCCTCTGATAGAGCGATTCTTTCAGAAAAGCCTATTAATGCTCACATGATTCTTTGATGCCTGCATCCCTCTCTGCCTCTCCTAGCAGATGCAATTGCTACCATAGGCTTTTTCTGGCTAGGGATGTCTTTCCAGCATTTATTCCAGCAGCTACATTTCAGGCCTTGTTAAGATCCCACTTCTTGAATGACTGCTGGTGAATAAAGACTCGTGACTTTCTTTAGGTTTTCAGAGCCTTGAGTTTCAGTTTTTTATTCTGAAGAATAAAAAGCCCGAGGACATGTAACTAGAAATAGCAACTCATTAGACACAAAGATGTCTTCCAGAAGTACCTCCTCCTTTCTCCACTGACCACAAAAACTAAATTCCAGTTTGCAGGAGATGGGAGGAATCTCAGCTCTGTCTTCCTGTCACCCGGCTTTTACTGTCTGCTTACAGAACTGGAACCAGAAATGGAAAGTGTGAGTCTACTGCATTCTCACTCCCACTTAAGTGACAGCAAAATCCTCCTAAAGTTACCCCGTCTATGAAATACGCCCTGATTTTTGTGCACAAGATCCTTCTAAATATGCTTTGCAAAGCTACAAGCCGGCTCGGTCGACAGGAGAGACCCATCGTGCTACACAGAAGGTTATTACTGCTGATGATACAGTCAGCCGCCTGGAATCTTGTTTCCCTTCCAAGCTCCATCACAATAATGTGTTCTCACAAAGACCCCTCTCCCCATCACCCCCTGCTTGCAACCACATGAAAGCCCTGGGTTTTCTCTTCAGCATTAGGAGAGAATTCTTCTTGGCAAAGCAGTATTTACCGAGGGAGGGGGTGGTTGCTGCATGCGCTTAGACTCATGCCCGTCACCAAGCTCCTTAATGGAAAGCAGCTGGACCATTTTTAAAAGGAGAAGTAGAGCTGACTGCATCCTGATAAACTCAAACTCTAGTTCATCATGGGGACTGTACTCACAGAATCATGGAACAGTTGGGGTTGGAAGGGACCCCAAAGCCCACCCAGTCCCACCTCCTGCCATGGGCAGGGACACCTCCCACTGGGTCAGGGGCTCCAAGCCCCATCCAACCTGGCCTTGAACCCCTCCAGGGATGGGGCAGCCACAACTGACCCAGCAATCTGTGCCAGGGCCTCCCCACCCTCACAGGAGAACATTTCTTCCTAATATCTCATCTATCAGCAGGTATCACCTCCTGATATGTACCTGTCAGATCTTAGCGTGAAGCAAAAACCTTTCTTCTGCAAGATCCTGCTGCCTCCTCCTTTTGGAGATGCTCCCTGATGGAACACATTCTTCAGCTGCAATCCCACTTGCTCTTGGACTGATCAGTCAGGGCATCACAAACCCAGCTACAACTCCAAGCCTGTATGACTACGGGTATTGAAAGCAGCAGGGTCCCAGCAGTGGATTCAGCTCTCTAGGACACTTATTCCACTAAAGCTACACAACATCACTTTCAAGTTAGAAGCCTCAACTCAGGGAGGAGAGGCTGCGACGCAGTGGCTGGTGACACACAGAACAGACTGATTATTGCAGTGGCTGTAAAAAAGAGTTTTTGACTCCCAAATAACTGCTTTAGTCTTTTAAGGATGGAAATCAAAACTATGGCCTACTTCACGTTCCCTGTTACTGCTAGAACATCCAGAAAGGGTTTGACGTCCAGGATGTATATATTCTGACCTAGTTTCCAGTCTGAACTAAAGTAACAACCAAAACCCCACATAAGTCAAATTCTATTTCAGCAGCTTTTTCTTTTTTAATTGACGCAGCAGCCTGAAAAGAAATCATCCCCAGCCCCATCCCACAGCAGCTGCATTAGACTCTTCACACAGATGTCAGAGAAGGTGGAAGCTGTCAAGGGACAGTAACTCGCAGATGTTAAACATTCAGCTTCGCTAGCTTGAGAGAGAGAGAGATCTGGTTTGTGTTCTGCCCTCTCACCACAGAGGAATCTAAGCGGCCAACAGAGGAACTGAACTTTTAAGTGCAGCACGGTCAATCCCATATTATCACACTAATATTCGATCTCGGGTTTGGGATGCATGATCTGATTTATTCCTGATAGCTGCCTGTGGGCTGTCTTGTAAAAAGCAGTGAAATCAGCACTTGCTTGTCTTTCAGGAACCCACTGTGAAACCTTTGCTTTCCGAGAAAGACTTCACCTACTCTGCCTGCTGCTAAAACATATTTTTGCAAACAAGGTGGGGGAAGAGAAGTTTCCCTTATGGATTTCTGAGGACAGTCATGCATTTCTAACAGCAGCCACAATCTATATCGAGCCTAGGCAGTGTAAGAGTCACCTCACGCTGCTCTTAGGCTGAGCTCACCCACTCCCAAAGCATTGCGAGAGGCTCCCATGGAGGGAGAGCAACAGCTAAGCTGCACAGACAGTCAGAAGATGGTTGGGATCAAAGATAAACAGCGGTGTGGACTTACGCTGTTCCCAAAACTGTCTGAGGGTTGTCAAAGGAACTGTAAGCATCCAAAGAAAAAGGTCAGTTAAAACATCCTAACAAATAGCCACTAACAGGAACTAGATGCCTCCAGTAATAAAGCTCTCACAGTCCCTTCCTGCCCTCTTTCCTGAGCTCAGATTCCAAGGATTTTACTTCCCTTTCCCTTTCACTCTCCGACGGCTTGTTCAAAGGTGAAAGGATGCAGCTGCCTCCGAGGCAGCTGCTGCAGCTTCTGCTCCAGTCATCAACCGAGCTGAGAGCCACAGATGAAAGGTCCCGCTGTATTTAAAAAATGCAAAGAATCAGCAGGAAACACTGCAGGAAAACACTGCAAAACCCACTCCTGGGTCTATGAGAGATTCAGGGTCTAAATACTTCTTGGGCACTTGGTCTGGCATGGAGAATTTGCCTCCGTAATCTTCCTTTAGGTTCATGCCACCAGACACCAGAAAGACTGCAGTGAAACAGAGCAGCCTGGGCCTCTCAGTAATTACCCATTTGCATCTTGCACCAAAGTTCCTCTGCTCACCTAAATAGCTCCTATAAATTACCCATCTTCTTGCACAGCGCTGAAGGGCTTTGACACGCTCTTCAGTCGGGGACCACAGAGATTCGAGCCTTTTGTGCCTCATGCTGTACAGACAAAGACAGCCTGCGCCTTGAAGAGTTTGTAGTCGATGCAAATAAGACAAAGGAACGCAAGAAAGAATAGAGAGCAGCAGAGCAGCTGCTGGCAAACGGTACTTCGATTCTATGAAGTAGCGCAGATTTGGCTTTCAGCCTAAAAACCCCAATGTTTCATTCAATTTACATTTTAACCATAAAAACACACCCATCTCTGGGTCAGAACACACAAACTGTTTGACAGCTGACGGAGAAATTGCCCAGCAGCTTGGGAAGAGAAGCAAAGGACATGAAATTCAATCCACCTCTAGAAAAATACCCAGGGACTAGTAATTACTTACATAATTGAGGTAAATTCCTAACAGAAACTGTTGGTTTAATCATTTTATTCTGCCTGTGAGTGTGGGCATTCAGACTCAGCAGGGTAAGTTCACTCTGAAATTCTTCAAGAAGTGATAAGTCTAATAATAAAAGAAGACGACCAAATAGACAGGGGAAAATACATCTTGTGGGTGGAGATGGGAGATTGCTGCTGCATTTCCTTCAAGAGCAAACTAAAGATTTTGACTTACCACCAACTCACCGGATTGGCTCAGCCCTCAGGTGGTAATTCAGGCCATAGAGGAGCTCCTTCTCACTGAACGCTGGCTTCCCCGGTTCCCTCTGGATGTCAAAGTGAGCAGAGTTGCAGAGCGCATGGACACCTGTATCTGTTCGGCTGGAGATGTGGAACTTGATGGGAACAACAGGTTTTAGGTTCTGCGCTGCCTTCTGAAAGTCAACACAAGATGGATTCATGAGCAGGGGCCTCACTTCAAGCTAACTAGGAAAAAATATCCTCCTCCTTGCTAACCACACCTCCTTATTGCTCACAGAGAAGTAACTGGGGCTTTTACCATGGTCTGCAAAGATGGGATGGAGAGGAGCCTGTTTGGGGAACTCCTCCTAGCACCACTGGTTTCTCACCTTTTGTCCTGAAATCACCTCAAAAAGAACATCCAAAATGCCACGTTAACTTCCTCACACGTACAAAATGGAGTAAAGATATTCATCTCCCCATATCATTGAGAAAGTGGGAAAGAGGATGAAGAATTACTCACTGAAACCCAGACACCACCCCTGCAGCTCACTGCTAAGAGCTGGACTCAAGATTATCTCAGCAGCTCTTAAAGAGCTGTAGAACCCAAGCCTTAAAGGGACGGAAAAGGCACATAGGGTTGTCTCAAAGACATCAGCCAAGACACCCGAAGGAGCTCAGGCTCCATCCTTTGCTTCCAGCGCAGGCCAGAACGGTGTAAAATACTCTGTCTTATTGCTGCAGGAAGGTTTTTTTCCATCCACAATGGGAATGGGGCTACAGAGGGCAACACATTTCCATTAATTGCTAAGAGCAGAGGAGGAGACAGGGGACCAGACGAGCAGCAGCACAGCACTGATGTAATCCATTTATTAGTCCCACTGAGAAATAGAAGCATGACCGGATCTAAGAATCACGACAGTTCTCATAAAACACACCAGTAGTTAAGGACCTGACCCTGAGCTACCCCAGCAGGACAAATAACCACTGGACAGACACACGCCACCGGCAGTCACAAGATGAAATTTCCTTATATTTGCTGCTTCCACAGCTGCATTAATGCAGGACTTGGCTAATCCCAGGAGTGCTGTTTTCTTCGGGAGCTAGAGCTGCCTTAATACTCAGACGACGTTTCACTCCCACTGAAACTTCTGCAAGACCAAAGCAGAAACCAACGTTGCCTGCACCATCACAGAGTCGAAGTTTTACAGTCACAGACCTCAAGCTTATCGGAGCCAAAACGCCTTAAGATGACATTGATAAATACTTTTAGAAATTAGTTAGCAAACTGCACTGCAACAAACTGAAAGTTCCTATTCTTGGTGCAAGGGGAAGAAGAGCCACTGAGATCCTCTAGGTTCTGCATATGGATTTCAGCATGGATTTGCGAGAGCCCAGCTGTGATAGGAAGAGTGTTTTCCTTTCCCAACTGTTCCTCTCCACACAGCTGGCTTTCATCCCCACCCCGTTTCTGCCTTTCTATTTTGCCCCCTAACAAAGGGCTGGAAAAACAACTGGGTGGATTACTACAGGTTCCTGCTGGCCAAGTAAATAGAAACCCACTAATTGAGTCATTAGCATGGTGTCTCCTAATCAAGACAAAACAGAGAGAGCAAAAGAGATGCTAACACGGTTAATCAGATGCTCTATATTTAAGGGTCTGTCTAGACCTCGGTATTCCAATAACTTACTAATGCGATGTTAAAACCATGGTAGGTCTTACCTACAGTGAGGTTATAAAGCTGAGACCCTGTAAAACACTTTTTGATTTGTGAGACCAGGCCCTTAGACAGAAAATCTGATGTAATGTGTTACAGTGAATAAGTCAATCATACCTGAAAGACTGAAAAATACCAACAAAAGCAGAAAACCAGATGACTAGAAATTTCCTTCTCTTTCCCATCCCCACGCCTGAGCAGTCAGCCGAGCAGCGGTCTTTATTACATTTTAATTTGGTACCAGGAGTCAATAAAGTTTGAACTGCTGACTCATAGATGCCTTCCAGACTCCTGCTATTCGGGCAGACGGGATTCTTGGGCTCTCGGAAACATCCCACTAAAATGCACAAGGAGGCAAGGAAAAATGTAACTGAGCTACAGGGAAAGGCCTGGGAAAAAAAAGAACAAAAATGACGCCAGCCTTTTCCCCTTCCTAATCTTTCTATTTGGAATTCACACATGGTTACAATTAACAACGAAAATCTTTATTTATCGCCCTTCATCAAAGAGAAGATGACAGAAATGAAATAGTTTTCTGCAGCAGACCTTGGCTTGTGCCTCAGCAATTTGTCTTCAAGCAGAAGCTGCATTTTAAGAGCTACGTTTCTAGAGAGATATGTTTGGGTTTTGCAGGCTCCTCTCTTTCTCCACCCTCTTCCCCCCATCCTTTTTCATCAGGCAAAAACCATCCAGTGGGGACAGAGTTGACTGGGGGCAGTGGGTGAGACAGGACAGAACATGGAAAACATCCTTCTTCCTTGTTACAGTGTTGGAGGAGTTTCGCTTGTGCACTCTTTTAGACCCCACACTGCAGCCCATTTCAAGGGCTGCATCTAAGCAAGGCTGGATAGTAGGAACACCGTTTGGATCTCTTCTACTCTGCCACAAGTTGCTAAGCCCCACTGGAGAGCAGACTGGAGAGGAACGCGGGATCGCAGGCTCCGAGGCAAGTCTGGTTGGCTGCCCCGCTCAGGTCAGCCACTGAGTTCACAAAGGAGCAGGACTGAGTGACAGGTTCTACCTGTAGGACAAATATTCTGGGTATCCCAGGAGGAACGTGGCCACCATCAACAACAACTCTCAAAGCTTTGTTTCTGCTCTGGATCCTTCCACCAGCCTAACAGGCATGTGGCTGATGATACGCTATCAGCTGCTGCCTCTAGTTTCAGTATTTCGTTTGTATCCCATCCTAATTAATCTCCTCAAAGACAGAATTCCTGAACTGCCGAATTTCTTGGCAGGCAATTCAGAAATGACCCCTTCACCCATGCAAATGTCTCATCTCTTTACCACCCAGATGTCCTTTGAGCCCATAGGCCGCCGGTGGTTTCCTCCTCTGGTTCCCACACACTTTAATCTGCTACTATCACCCACACTGAATTTCAAAAAAGACACATTATTTACATTTAGTAATTGCTTGGAAACCAACCAGTTTTTCCTGCCCTTTCAGATAAAACAAGCTGCTAAAACAAGCAGGCCTCATGTGAGGAGCTCGAGAGGCTTTACTGCCATCAATCCAGATCTCTGCTCTGCTGGGTATCACCTGTGGATTCCTACAAAGGGAAACAGAGGTAGAAATGAAGCACTTTACCTACAGGCACCCAGCTAAAAAGCAATAGAGAAGATACAGGAATAAAGCAGCTGGATTGTGCTTCCATGTGCGCAGAGTTCAGAGGTCTTTGCTCCCTTCTTTAAGGCACAGAGCATGCAAATATTCTCCTCCTACCTGGCCTTAGCAGGAGGCTGCTGGCCAAAGCAGAGCTTTGTGTGGGGAAAATAGGTTTTGGGCAGCGTTCACCAGTAGAAAGGGAAACAGCAAACTCAGGAGATGGCTCAAACCAAACACAAAAGGGAACTTCATTCCATACACCCTAGCAGGCTCTGTATATAGTGCCTGTCAGCAAAAGCAACAGCTACTGACTCCAGCAAAAGGTGAAACAAGGAGGATCTTCCTTTACAGTAGGGGCATCTGTAATTATTAAGACTAAAGCATGAAGTCCTGTATCTTCTAAGTTTCCACAAGGAACTGGAGGGAGCCAAGTCACAGGGTTCAAACTTGCCACCCGGGGAGGCAGGGCCTGGAATTCTGGGTTGGACCCATTGCTAGCAAGCTGGTGTTCCAAGTGCTTCAAGATGAACATGTTGCCCCCAAGAAAGAAAGCAAACATTGTCTGCAAAGCTCATCCCCCCTCCAACACAGAGCAAAAGCTTCTGCGAAGCTTACCTTGCGCAGAACACTGCAGTACGCACTCACAAACCAGCCCATCACACTGCTGCTGAAATAAAATCTACACCTCATGGATTATTTGCTTACCTGTAACTGCAAACAAACGTCTGAACCTATTTAGGATACAGTAAGGATCTCATTACAGATGTAATTTTGCCCTTCCCTTCGGTTGCCTTCCTGGCTTTGGCAAGTTGTGAAGTTCAAGGCTGCCCAGAAACGGAGGAAGATAAATTCCTCCAGGCCCCAGAAGTTTTCTATTAAAGTTGCTTTCAGACTTCCCATGTGGTTCTAATAGACACAGCCCCGCTCAGCAGTGCCCAGCATCAATACCACCACATGAAAGCAAAGCACATATCCCAGAACTGGCCTGCAAAGTGCTGATACTGTGAAAAGACAACACCAAATAAGTTTATCTTTCTCTTTTCTTTTTCTTCTTCGTTTCTCCTTTAATCACCCATCCTACCCATTTGCCTGTTAAAACAAAGTTACTCGGATAATGCAAAACAACTGCTGGGCTCATCCAAAGTCCGGCGCCTGGGGCTGAGACACTGGATGGCTCAGAGGATGAGATAAATGAGATAGAAAGTCCTTGGGGGCTCTTTTTTCAAGATCTGCACAACATTTATACACTTCCTCCACAACGGGCTGAGGCAAGAAGCCATACAAATACACCCCAAGTACTCTTATCCAAACCATAATTCATGCTCAGCGACAGCATGTGAGAATGATCGCCCTCGTTCAGTAAACGAAGGCAGAGTGTGAAAATACCTTGGCCACAGTGGCAGAGCAGCTGGGTGGGACAACACATCTGCTCCTGGACCAGCTTCCCAACAGCTCTGCTTCTGCACAACACCGGGACTGTAGCTAATTCAGGCAGAGCACAGACTCACAAATGAGGATGGTGGGTGTGCCACCTCCAAACTGCGACAGTTTGTCATCTCAGGTTGGCCAACGTGACTGCAAATGGGAACCAAATAACAAAGAGGCACAATCTGAGCTAAAGCAACCAGTTTCAACCAACAATCTCGATCTTCCAAACAGCACAAGCTTCATTTCAAACTACATGATGCTTCTATAAGACAAGAGAGGACAAAAATGCAGCTTCCTTTTTGATTCCTGCCCTGCAGAGGAACGTGGGATTCGCCAGCACTGCTCAAACAAATGCACATCAACAGCAGCTCATAATTAAGTAACACAAACATCCAGTTGTGCCTCAGCACAAGTGAACCACTTTCCACTTGCTGGTGCAACAGTGGGTCTTTTGCTCTCCTACTGCACACCCAATTCCAAGCCCAAACAGCCCTTAGGCCCCGAGAGCTGTTATTATCCTCTGGGAAATCCCTGGGAGCAGTGCAGGAACAACAATGATGACAGGATCACACCTCTTTTCCCCAGCATATTGGAACAACTGCAGAGAAATGGAAACTAAGCATTTATTTTTCTTTGGAACAATGGATATCCTGCTGTGCTTTGTTCTGTGGCTGAAAATGTCCATCAGAGACATCCTCTCCTGGCAGGATGGAGCATCTAGTTTCTAAATCTATAAAGGATGTAGACACGAACCAGAAACAGAGCAGCTAAGCCTGCTCAGAACTGAGACAATGCTAAGTACAAACAGAGGCAAAGCCACAACTGTTAGGGAAGTTCACAGGTTTAAGTACTTTCAGGTGGACCAGCACCTGAGCAAGGGCTCTAAGAATCATAGTTCTGGGCTCGAATGCCTCAATTTCGAGTCCTATTGGAGGGTTCTCATCTTTTTCAGGATCAGCATCTTAATGTCTCCATCTTCACCCTAAACTATTTCTCCCTCCTGTGTACTGAGATAATTCCTAAAGCACTTTGACACTGAATGAAACACACTTGAATGGTGCTAAACACTAATATTCAAAACAATCCATCTAAAATACTTATCCTTGACAATATATGAAGCTCAACAATGTCATCCTGTAAGCTTCTTTTTAATGACAATATCGTTAGTGAGCACCTACCTCCAAGTAGTTCTGGACTCCAACCACTGACTGATCAGTCGAAGTCTGCATAACCCCACTGCAGAGCAAAACAAACCAGCGGTTATTGATATATGTCACAACTCACAGAGTCCATCCAGGAGTAAATAGGGGACAGTCAATCTGTTTGCTGTTGAGTGACCTGGATCTTTTTACAGAACTTGCAGGGACCAAACACTTTGGTGAAAGGACAGGAAAATGTAGCATTTATTTGCGAGAAAGGAGGCTAGATATAAAAATCATCCTTCAAATCCTTTACTCTCTGGCCTAGCCCTTCAGATGGAGGCTGACGGGAGGATAAGGCAGACAAATTACACTGGAAAAGAGTTTGCAGGTAAAACTATTTCAGGGCCAGGAGCTGGTTGCCAGTTGGAGGTCCCTTTGATGTAGGCGCCGTGGGTACCATAAAGGGATTAAAAGACTGTGAAGGTGGCTTGTGATGAGCTTTTGCCCCCGGTACAGCAGAAAAGCTGCTGAAGTGCAGAGATACACCCCAAGGCTAAACTCAACCTACCTGTAACTACTCAAGAGTAATTTAGGTCAGTACCCACAGTGACAGAGACCAGGCACCGCAAAAGAATTGTGGGTTTTGGAATATGACGGTGGTGGTATCCATAACATCCTCATGAAAACAGGTATGATTTTATGGGTTGGAGCCACACAGGTTCTCCCACACCTTTATTTTTTAAATGTTAACAAGCACAGCTCCCCGTGTGGGATGTTTAAGGCCTGGGGGAACCCAATCTCAGCTACGGGGCAGGCCTGGCAGCTCACAGATCCCTTCACCTGCAGCTCTCCAGCGGCGTGGGTGAACCTGGGGCTCAACAAACCATCTTCACCACAGAAAAACACAGCAACATGCCCTCCCTGCCCCTCCTGGGCTCACAGCTCTGCTGCCTCCTGTCCTGGGATGCTGCCTTTTTGCTATTTTTATGCATTTATTACCCAAACCATCCCTCTCCTCAGACTGAACGCACCAGCAGACAGCTGAGTGCAGCTCCCTGCCTGCTCTCATGACCTTGCAAGGGATTTATCCCCTATTTATTCCTGGGATGCTTCGTCTTTGCTTTTTTTTATGCATTTATTGCCCAAACCATCCCTTTCCTCACACTGGATGCACCATGCACCAGCAGAATGCAGCTCCCTGCCTGCTCTCACGACCTTGCACGGGGATTTATCCCCGATTTATTCCTGGGATCACAGCTCTGCTGCCTCCTGAGCTCAGATCTTTCCTTTCTGTTCATTCTACGCCTTTTCTGCCCAAACCAACCCTTTCCTTGCGCTGATGTGAGCCAGCAGACAGCAGCACGCAGCTCCCTGCCTGCTCTCACAACCCTGCAAGGGATTTATCCCTGATTTATCCCTCTTCCACGAGCACTGCGCTCCCTCCTCTTCCACGAGCACTGCGCTCCCTCCTCTCCCACCAGCTCCTCGCAGCTCCCCCACGGGAGCCCCACACAGCCGCTGTTTTACTCCCCCTGCCCGGTGGCTGAGGCACCTACCTATATTTAGTGCCAAAATACTGAAAGAACACTAAATACCGAGCCGGGACAGAGACCATCTTTGCTGGCCAGGCTGGGAGGGGCGATGGAGCAGCTCCCGCCCCTTCTCCTCCCCTTCCGCCTGGGCTCAGGGCAGGGGAGGAGGAAGCGAAGAGCAGCAGCAGGGAGGGAGGGTGAGGCCTGTGCCAGTTTGGGAGAGCCGGGCTGGGCTCCTAGGAAGGTTTAGTTGGAAAAGACATTTGAGATGCATGGAATCATAGAATCCGAGACCCACCGGATCATCGAGTCCAACCATTCCTATCAAACACTAACCCATGTCCCTCAGTGCCTCAACCACTCATCCCTTAAACCCCTCCAGGGAAGGTGCCTCAACCACCTCCCTGGGCAGCCTCTGCCACTGCCCAACGACCCCATCAGAAAATTTTTTTTCTGATGTCTAGCCTAAATCTTACCCTGGCAGAGCTTGAGGCCATTCCCTCTCGTCCTCAACAGAAGAAGGAGATGGAGCTGTTGGAGCAGGNTGGAGCCCCTGATCCAGTGGGAGGTCTCCCTGCCCATGACAGGGGTGGAACTGGATGGGCTTTAAGGTCCCTTCCAACCCAAACCATTCTATGATTCTGTATTCCCAATCTCCAGCGAACTGACCCCACGTGGGACCACTCCCTACTCGTCTTTGTCAGCATCCCTGCAAAAAAAACAGCGTTGGGGTTTTGGGCGAGCCTGCTTCACCCATTCCTCCTGCCCGTGAAAAGCTGTGTGGAGGCCACCACTCCCTGAGAATAAATCACAGCCACAGGGACAAAAATAGGCGAAGATAATGATAATAAACAAAGGCGGCAGATGTTCTTCATGACTGTGCTCTGTATTTTAAAATCTTTATTCTGAAATACTGCACTGCAATATCTGGATGCGTGATGCGTCGCCTAAAACCCAGTATAAATGATCTTCCGACTCATTAGTAAAACAGGGAGAGCAATGGAAAAATTCCTGGCCACCTCATACAAATCTGGGATCTGTTCTGAATAGAAAAAATCCAGCCAGCTTTCAGCTCACACAATGGCATCCAGGCTCTATTGTAATGAAAGTGATGAACCTCAGCTTTAAAGAGGACAGTAATATCTAATCCCCGAGAGGTTGTGCATACACGCACAGGCAGAAGCATCCGTACACTTTCAGCTCTGCTAGAATAACAAAAGCAAATAAAAAGTGTGTCGATTTGACTTTTATGAAACTGCAGAACACCAACGCCACAAGAGGTCACCTTGCTCCTTTTACTGGACCAAGGTGGTCAGCAGGGCTAATTCCTTCTCCTGTGTTCCTCAGAACCCTCCCAGCATCCAATAATTGTGTTAAATAAGACTTGTTCATACAAAGATGCTCTTGATGGTGCCTGGCAGATCAAGCAGATCTGGGAACTGTGATGGAAACAGGAGCTTGGCCTAGAGGTGAATCGCTTGGGTATGGAAATGGCACCGAACATCTTATTTCCTTTCATTTCATCATGGTTCTATTTATGGCTGAGGTAAGACCTCATCACCACATTCAATCGTGGGTTCAGATGCCTCTGGCCCTACTGTTTGTCTGATTTTAGTTTAGGTCCATGTGACACAGAAGATATTTTCTCCAAACGTGGGGATTTCCACTTCAGGCCCTCCTCTCAGTCCTAAATTCATGTAAGACTTGCCACAAATGATGCAGTTTACACTGTTCTGTCTGTGGTGCTCAATGGGGGGAGGATCAGAACTAAACCCGTTCCAATTAGCCTCATTAAGCCATGCCACATTATATCGCCATGTCCCCCAGTAAGCGTGATCCAGTCAGCTGGACCCAGAAGCCCAGATGTCTTCCCTTCCTTGGATGATGATATTGCCTTTGGAGGAGCTACTGCAGATTTATGGCACGGCTGATGGCAGCAGCAAATCCACCGCGCTCAGAAAATTAAAAACTAGATTAAGTAGTAACAGGATTGATGCCAATCCGTTTGACACTGCCAGTATAGAGTCACACTGGGCATCAGCGCTGGAAGGACATGGATCTGCTAGAGCGAGACCAGAGGAGGTCACGGAGATGATCCGAGAGCTGGAGCATCTCCCGTAGGAGGACAGGCTGGGAGACTTGGGGTTGTTGAGCCTGGAGAAGGCTCCAGGGAAAACTTAGAGCGGCTTCCAGTGCTGAAAGGGGCTCCAGGAAAGCCTGGGAAGACCTCTTCTCTTAACAACCCCAACTCTCTCAGCCTGTCCTCGTATGGGGAGGTGCTCCAGCCTTCAGATCACCCTAGCAGCCTCCTCTGGATCCGTTCCCACAGCTCCATCTCCTTCTTCTGTGACCCAGCGGGCAGAGAAGGCGTTGGGGAGGGAACCACACGCTGGCACTTCCCAGCCCTGCCTGTAGGGGGCGCTCGGAGCTGGGGGGGGGGCGCGCGCGATGGTGGAGGGGTGTGCGGTGCGCGCGCACGGCGGGAAGGGAGGCGGGGGAAGCGCGCGGGGCGCGCCGGCGGGAAAAAGGAGTGGGAGGGTGGGGGCGCGCGGGCGCGCCCGCGGGAAGAAGGGGGCGGAGGGAGCGGAGGGAGGCGGGAGCGCGCGGCGCTGGGGGTTGCGCGTGCTCGGCTGCCGGGCGCGGCGGGAGATGCGTTCGCTCCGGCGCTGAAGCTTCGCGGCGGGGGTTGTGGAAGCGGCAGGATGACGGTGGAGTTCGAGGAGTGCATCAAGGACTCGCCCCGGTTCCGGTAAGAGCGAGCGGAGAAGGGGGTTTGTGCGGTGGGGAAGGTGGGACGCGCGCACGCTTATGCAGACAGACACACAGAGGGACAGACACACATACATGCACGCGTAGGGACAGACAGACACAGCCACGCACACACAGAGACACGTACAGGCACATACATGCACATAGACACACGTGAATGTGCACAGAGACAGACAGACATACATGCACACACAGGGACACATACAGACACATACACATATGTGCACACAGAGACACAGACAGACACACAGACACACATGAATGTGCACAGAGACAGACAGACACACATACATGCACGCACAGAGACACATACAGACACATACATGCACACACTGAGACAGACACACACACATATGTGCACACAGAGACACAGACAGACACACAGACACACATGAATGTGCACAGAGACATAGACAGACACAAATACATGCACACACAGAGACAGACAGACACACAGATGTGGACACAGAGAGAGAGACACGCACAGATGTGGACACAGAGAGAAAGATGGACACACACAGATGTGGACACACAGACACACACACACATACACAGAGGCACAGACAGACAGACGCACAGACAGACATACAGACCCACAGACCCGGGCAGGGGAGCGTGGGAAGCGAGGAGGGGGCTCCCAGCACCTGCCTGGTGCTCTCCGGGGATGCCAGCGGCCTCCCCAAAGGCTGCAGCCCGTTCTCGGCTGCCTTGGCAGCGAAGGGAGCACTGGTGGCACCCGGCAGGCGGCTTTGGATCCCGTTTGGAACAGGGAAAACTGGCATCACCCCACGGGGAACATCTAGGCTGCGCTGATTGAAACCGCCCCGGGAGACGGTGCGAGGAAACACGATCATTTTCCACGCAGTCACATTCCCATCTCTGCAAGGGTGGATTTTTTTTATTTTTTTATTGAGTGGTTTTGAAAGAATCTGGGCTCTGACAACAAAAGGCTCCGTCTTGGCTGTGCTGGGTTTAAATCAGGCCCTTCCACCAGTGCCCAGGGCTGGAGAGGAGCCTCTGTGGTCTGGGTAGGGCTGCTCCATTGTGCCAGGAGCATCCTGGCGAGGTGGCTGGGTGGGCTGGGATGTCCTGATGCTGGAGAGGGAGGATGGGAGCTTCCACAGCTCCCAGTGCCCTGCTGCTTTCCATACTGTGCCTGGATGGGGACAGGGGGAAAGAAAGACAATAGCCTGCAGGAGCAAGTTGGCTGGCTGCGTGTGCAGAGTTCTCGAGGGGTCTTTGCTTCCCTGCAGACGTTTCTTGCTGGCCCTTCTCAAAACCTTTTTGTTTATTAAATGGAACAGTTGGCGTTTTCCTTGAAGAACATGATTTCTTGGAATTAGAATATTCATGTGAAAGGCTGCAGTGGTCCAAACGATTGTTATTGTGTGTGTGGTTGAGCGCAGCTGCAGGTAACACAGACACCTGGGCTAGAGCATCTTTGTTAGCCCTTCCTGTTGGAATCTAGGACTGAGGAGAGGGTCCTCCTCCTCCCCACGTTTTAATTCTAGTTGCATGGTAAGATCCTGCATTTTGCTGTTCCAAAGCTGGTTCCAAAAGCATCTTGGAGAGTGTGGTGCGAGATGACAGGCTGGTCTTATTTGCGTGCCTGGCTGGAGTTTCTCATCAGGGAAAAGTTAGATGCGTGGACAGGTTTGCTGAAGGTGTGAGCTCCTTCTTTAGACCTCTGCCAGTTTAGAATTCATCCTCCTCCCCTTTTTATCCTTTTTTTTGACTGTCATTTTATCCCATTGTGCTGCAGAGCATGCGAACTGTTCGGTGGCATCTTTCCAGAGCAGTGACTTCACTGTCCAGATGTCTCGCTCCACATGGCAGTGACCCTTTTCCTGGTGACGTCAAGATTGATTGATATGTTTATTTATTTATTTTGCTTTTGTGTGTGTGTGTGTGTGTGTGTGTGTGTGTGGGCTCCAGGCCAAGTTTCTTAGTATGCAGGCAACATCATTCTGCTCTGTCTGCCCCATCCATAGAAACAAAACAGCCCTTAGAGCTCCGGGTTGGACCTTTATCAAAAGCCAGTTGTTTAACCGTGGAATTATGAACTATTTCCCAAATGGCCAGACACAGTCTGCCTCTTGCAGGGAGAACAAGAGATTAGACTGGAAAAATAAGCCTATATATTTCAGGAGGGCTGAAATAAATGTATCAGGGGAGAGCGTAAGCTCTGGACACCTCAAAAAGTGGTAAAACACTGACATTTGCAGGCCTGAGGCAGGAATAAAATAATATTCTTCAGACTTTCTCAAAGGGTACAGATTGTAGCCCTTTTATATGCTTTTCCTCCTTCCAGCTCTTTAATTAGTTCAATTATTTGTTTGTAATGCAAGAGAAGCCTTAGGTGCTGCTAAGGGACAGGGTTTCTTCCGTAGTGCAGGGCCGAGATGCTTATTAACGTGTCCCTAAAGCCTTACAACTAAATAAAGGTAAACTACCATGTGCAAAAATACAGACAAGCATGAAGGGGGAGAAGGTAGCCTATAATCCACTTTCTCAACGGGGATTGAGACAGCAATAGCTAAAGCCATAGGAAACATCTGCGGAAGAGGCAAAAAATTAATCCAGATTTCCCCTTCCAGGCTCTAAGCTCAGAACCTCCCTCCCAGGGCTGTATGGAGCCCCTCTGCGCTTCCCAGTGAAGAAACATTGTGTGTGTTTTACACTTGGCTTATTCCCTGCGACTGGGAGCCTAATAAAATCAAATTATTTTCTATTGTAGGCAGGGAGGAGAAAAACCTCCAAAGAAAATATTGCAGAGACGTAAGCAAAACAGTTTATGAAGCTGTAATAAGGCTACCAAACCGGTCTACTTCAGCAATCAAATCCAATTACATGTCAAACCACTCCTAATCAATACTCAAAATACACTCGGTCCATCCCTGCTTCCTTCTTCAGAGGGACCGGTTGCTGCAAAGAAAACTTTGGTCTGCAGTCTCATTCCTTATGGATGTGTGGATCCTCCGAGTGGCAGATCCAGCCTCTTTTCTATAAGGCACCTTGTAGAGACACGTATATTCCGTTCCAGTAAACAAATATAATCACCTTGAAAGACCAGTTCTAGCGCATTTGAATACAACCCCAGTAGATGTTGCGGCTTTCCGTTCCCTGATGTGCAGAGCCCTCTGTTTAACCAGCACCGGCCCTGGAAATCTAGGAACATGTTTTATAGTATTGGAGAGTGGTTTGAGTTGGAAAGGACCTTAAAGACCACCTGGTTCCACCTCCTGCCTTGGGCAGGGACACATCCCACTGGATCAGGGGCTCCAAGCCCCATCCAACCTGGCCTTGAGCACCTCCAGGGATGGGGCAGCCACTAAATGCACTCTAGGAGGACAAGGGATGAATTGCAGAGGTCGTAGTGCTCTGTGGGTCCCAGAAAACCCCAAATGCCTCTGTGGTAATACCCACAAGGGAGGGAAATAAGTGTTTATTTTCTTAACTAGCAGGTGCTGTTGTAGTAGTTGTTGCTTCTAATCTAACCTTATTAATGAGAGTTGTTGTGAGGTGAGGGTTGCCCTCTGCAGAGTGGGCAGCGGGGTGAGCCTGGAGATGCTGTGCTCGCACGACGACTGCAATGCTGGAATCTTCTCCTGAGGAGCCCTTACGGCTGCCAGCACCTCAGGGGACAGACAGCTAACTGCATCCCTCCATAGACACCCAAGCCCCAGGCCACCGCGGGACCTCTGTGCTGCTTGGCAGGTAAGGGAGACCTGCAATTGAGGTGTAGAATCATAGAATCACCAGGTTGGAAGAGACCCACCGGATCATCGAGTCCAACCATTCCTATCAAACACTAAACCATCTCCCTTAGGCTATGAGACAACCGTGTACATGTCCAGGTTTGGGGGGTGCCAGTCTCCCCCATGCCTCGCAGGCTCTTAGCTGGAACGCGGTGGTGCTGGAGCTCCCAGGAGTCCCTGGAGCGGCGCTGTCATCAGGCAGTGACCCAGGGATACAGGCAGAGACGTTTGTTTTAGCAGCGTGCGGCCCCGTCTGCGTGGTATTGCAGCTCTCATTAGGCAGGGAGAAATGCAGGCGTGTAATTCTAGCTCCACGAAAGACGCAAGGAAAAATAATCTGTCATTGCCAGAGGAAAAGAAAGTAGAAAAACAAGTCCATTTAGAAAATATTTTCGTACTCTTACTAGGGTGTTTCAAGCAGAATGGGAAGAATTAAAACCCTGAGTCAAACTGATCTTGCTAAATCTGATAACAAACTGGAATAGATGTGTTTAAAGCCAGCATAACCAGTTTTAATTGCATCCGTGCTGTGTGAATGTGAGTTAGTGAAGGCCTCTACAGAAAAGAGCGGTGGTGGCCTCTGTGTGCTTTGTGTCCATTGAAGCCACACGTCGTTGGCAGGCAGTTTGAGGTAAGCCAAACGTATCAGCTTAAGTTGCTTAAAAGCAAATTAAAAATGACACTCAGAATCGTCAAAGAAAGGCTCTTCATCTCTTTAAGTCAGTTCAACAAAAAGAGCACACGCATTGATTTGAAATTGGTTTTTGTTACACAAGGTTTCTTATGTAAGCAAGATCCCTGCTACCAGTTGCCGTTGCAGGATGAGCCTACGCAGAGAACTTCTTTTTGAGTCAGAGACTAATGAGTACAATTGCCATCGGTTGCTGCTTTAGTAGCACGAGAGAGAAGATACTATCACAAAAGCAACACGATATCTGTATCAATCATAATACCTGTGTGTCTTTATTCCATTTCTTATCTCTCTGTCATTGCACTTCTGGAGGTTCTGAAGCACATGAAGGGAGAAGCGAAAGTGAAGAATCATGGAATAACCAGGTTGGAAGAGACCCACTGGATCATTGAGTCCAACCATTCCCATCAATCGCTAACTCATGTCCCTCAGCACCTCGTCCACCTGCACCTTAAACACCTCCAAGGAAGGTGACTCAACCCCCTCCCTGGGCAGCCTCTGCCAGTGCCCAGTGACCCTTTCTGTGACATTTTTTTTCCTAATGTCCAGCCTGAGTCTCCCCTGGTGGAGCTTGAGGCCATTCCCTCTCATCCTGTCCCCTGTCCCTTGGGAGAAGAGCCCAGCTCCCTCCTCTCCACAACCTCCTTTCGGGTAGTTGTAGAGAGCAATCAGGTCTCCCCTCATCATATAGTCACCTCCTCTCACAGAACTAGCCAGGAGATGCTCTCCTAGGTACAACAGTCCCTCCTGTCCCTCCAGCCCCTGAATATCTGTACCTCAGTGTGATGCTTTGTGGATGCAGCGAGGCTTTGTTTCCCCTCCTGACTTGCATCCTTCCTTTTTCAGCATTGCTTTGATCCCCAAGTCAGTAATACAGAACCAAATCTGGCCTTTGCTGGGGTTCTGCTGGGGCTTGGTTCGTGATGGGGTCCGTCTATTAGGTTGACTTCTCCCCACCCACCTGTATTTGCGGCAGCTTGTCGCTGATGTGCCTTTTGGAGCCTGTGGCTGTGACAGCTTCACCCGAAGGTCCTTCCTTTGCAGTCGAGGCTGTTCTTGCATCAGCTGAGTGGTTTTGCAGAAGTTTTGCAAAATGTAAAAGTAAAACTTTTGCTGTCAGGGCCTTCCAGAGGGCAACACCCCAAGGAAACATTGTCCTTGTCCTCCTAGGCTGACCAAAAGCCACTGAGAAAGCCAACATTAGGGTTTTGCTTGCTGCTAGTTTTCCAGCTGTAGTAAAGAATGGAAGAGGGTTGGTGTTAGATGACAAAGCTTGCTAAAAGGAATAAAGACAGAAGAGCAATAACCCTGTGGTGGAAGAGGGTAATGAGACCCAGAGGTAATGTGGCTGAGAGATGCTGATGCTGGCTTATCTGTGCTATTAAATTATGTGTGGGGGAGTCATCCCTTCCTCCTCGGAGAGTGCCACATGCCTTGATAACTGCACTTTGCTGGTTGTCTTGGCACCAGGCGGTGTCTCGGGATTCCAACCCCGGTCCTCGAAGGGCTGCAGCGTGGCCAAGTGAGCACGTAGGGTGAGAGTTCAGTGAAACATTTCTTGGCGAAGCCTCATTCGTGTGGACTCTAGACGCGCTCCTGTCAAAATGCGCGTTGCTGCAAAGCCAGCGAGCTTTGCATTCTAGGGCTGAGGCAGAGTCCGTTGTCACTCACACTGCTGGAGCTCAGGAAGCTGGAAAGATGCCACGAAACCAGTTTTGTGGAGGTGATGGGAAACAATGGTGTAGAGCTTTCATCTGAAGGGAATGCAGGCGCTCTGCTAGCTGGAGTGGAGGCTGAGGAGTCCAGGGGCTGAGGGCTGCAGCTTACTTTGGCACTCAGCGACTGTGCGAGTGAGAAAAGTCCCTTTTATTCATTTCAACAGCTCCTCTGTTTCGTTTTCCTTGACTTAGGGAAAGGGACAGGATGGAAGGGTCACACTGTGTCTGAGTCAAGAGCCTGTGCAATAATTAGTATTTTTGACAACAAAGCACCTTCAGTAATGTGATGCCATCAGCACTGATTGATTAATCATTCGTTTCTGGTGACCTCTTAAGGTAGGGAGGAGGGGGAGGTTTAGGCTGAACTTTAGGAAAAATTTTTTCACAGAAAGGGTCATTGGGCACTGGCAGAGGCTGCCCAGGGAGGGGGTTGGGTCACCTTCCCTGGAGGGGTTTAAGGTGTGGGTGGACGAGGTGCTGAGGGACATGGGTTAGAGATTGATGGGAATGGTTGGACTCGATGATTTGGTGAGTCTCTTCCAGCCTGGTGATTCTGTGATTCTATGATTCCAGCACTGGGCTCCAAGGGAAGGAAAGCTAGAAAAGAGGGTGATGTACTGCTGCACACACCAGGGACCTCTCCCAGCCCGCCGGAGAGAAGCCATCTGCTTACCTTGGTTTATTTGTGCCTCCTGGAGACAGGAAGGCATATCCTGGAGTCAGACTGGGATTTTTTTCACTCAGTGGCATCATCAAGGCTTCTTTCCAGTCTGGTCTGGGAGGAGGGATGGAGCAGCATGGTGGAGAATCTTGCCTGGAGGAGCTTAGACTGGATGTCTGGCAGCTCTGCCTGGCTGGGCTACCCTGTGCCAGACAGCCCGAGGTGGGAGCTTGTCGCGTGTTCCCGATGCTAGCGGTGATGTAGCCTCTATTAATCTGGGTGCTTTTGCAAAGTTTTGCACTGTCAGTAGGGCAGTTCAGCATTGACCTATAATCGCTGGATAAGGAATAAAGCTCTGTCTCATCTGCTAATGCACAGATCAGGGCATTGCAAATTCCACTACAACTCCTGAGTTAGCTAAATCCATGCCGAGGGGGCTTGCAAGCCCCTTTCTGCACTTAAAGGTTTGTAGGGTACATAAAATAGAACCACACAATCATAGAATGGTTTGGGTTGGAAGGAACCTTCAAGCCCATCCAGTCCCACCCCTGCCATGGGCAGGGACACCTCCCACTGGATCAGGGGCTCCCAGCCCCATCCAGCCTGGCCTTGTACCCCTCCAGGGATGCTAACCCCATAAAGCCTCGACTGTAAGCATCCTAAACTGCTCTGCTCTCAAGGAGCAGTTGAAGAGCTGAAGGAGGAGGGAGGAACGAAGATCAAGCACAAGAACTTTAGAATCCCAAGCTTTTCCAGAGTGGCAACGGTCCCTTTAAAACCCGGTTTCATAACACTATGAAATTTCAACCACAGTATTATTTATTTTTTTATAGAAAGGCCAGTAGAACCATGAGCTTTTCTGGCTTCCTAAGTGTGGGCTTTGCTTAAAAAAAACCCAGGCTACAGCTAACTTTATCTGGGATAAAGAAAAGAGCCCTAGAAACAGACGTGCAGTGCAAGTTTGGATGGATTTTGAGGACAGGACAGAATGTTTCCCTGGAGCCAAGAGTGCTTGCTAGTTTGCTAACTTGCTGTTCTCTACATCAGGGCTGGATTCTGATTTCAGACATTTACAGTCATCCCTGACTGCTGTTTCCCAAGTGTTTTCTACGCTCCCAGGTTCTTAGCTCTTCCCAGAGTCGATGTGGTTGCTGCCTAATGTAAAGCTTGCTTTAAAAATGAGAGTGGAAAGGAAGTGTAAAAAAAAAAAAGTAGATTTGGCTCTGTGCTAACGTGATGCCGTGCTAAGTTTTCCATGGGGAAAGGAAGAGGAGCCAAGAGCAGAAGTTGTTCTCTCTTTGACCAACAATTGCAGACTTGGAGGGAGAAGGGGAAGCTGGCATTGTGGCCGTATGGAAGGCTGAGATTTTTATCTGCCAGTAGCTTTCTAATTGCTTCTTTATCTTCTCTGAGGCCCTGCAGAACCTGCTCTGTTAAAATATTGGAATGCGTGAGATGCCGAATTTAAGCTTCAGACTTCCCTGCATGNCCTGCTCTGTTAAGATATTGGAATGCGCGAGATGTGGAATTTAAGCTTCAGACTTCCCTGCATGGAGGATGTTGGAGCACTGGGGACCTCTATGACTCAGTCCCCGGCCAAGGGGATGGGCTGCACGGCCTGACCACAGCCCCAGGGAGATGGGTGGTATCTCCTAGGCTGTGTGGAAGTGAATTGGTTGGACTCGATGATCCGGTGGGTCTCTTCCAACCTGGTGATTCTATGATTCTGTGAATTGCATCTATGCTCCGCTAGCATGTAAGCTACCAGCCATCCTCTCTGTAGGACCCCGCAGGACAGGGAGCAGAGCTAGGACGCTGAACAATTATTCCTGCGGCCCACAAGGAGGGTGGAGGCTGATTTCCTCCAGCTCCACTGCATCCATGCCCAGCTGCAGCCAAACTGGCCTCAGCCCAGAGGGAGCTGCCCACGACTGCAGTCACAACACCCACGGTGGCCACGTACCAGCAGGGGAAAATGCTCTCATGTTGTTGTGTGAGCTGCTAGGAGAAAGGGAAAACCCATTTCTACTTCAATTGCAGTGGGTTAGAAGAGAGGACAGGGTGTGCTGGAGGCTCTGTTCCTCTACAAGGCTTAGAGAAGTCATAGAATCATAGAACCACCAGGTTGGAAGAGACCCACTGGATCATTGAGTCCAACCATTCCCATCAATCACTAACCCATGTCCCTCAGCACCTCGTCCACCCGTCCCTTAAACCCCTCCAGGGATGGTGACTCAACCCCCTCCCAAACAGCCTCTGCCACTGCCCAATGAGCCTTTTTGTGATTTTTTTTTTCCTCATGTTCAGCCTGACCCTCCCCTGGTGGAGCTTGAGGCCATTCCCTCTCGTCCTGTCCCCTGTCACTCATGCTGTGTGTGGTTTAGTGGTAGACTTGACAGTGTTAGTTTTATGGTTATGCTCGATCTTAAAGGTTTTTTCCAACCTCACTGCTTCTGTGGTTCTGTGCCTGGTGGGGAGGAAACTGGCTTTGCCACCAGCCCCGTGCATGAGAGCAGAGCTGAGGCATGCAGGTGTCGGCCCTGCCAAAGCAGGTGAGGCGAGAGCAGCCCAGGTCAGAGCAGCAGTGACTCAGCCACACGTGTTGCTGCAGGAGCCGGTTGCTCCTCTGAGCCGCTGCTCACTAAAGCAGAACACGCGGCAAGGTAACTGCCCCTGCACAAACCTCTTGGCAAAGCCTTCCATTCTTTTCACTCGGTGGGTACATGTTTGGGCTTACAGGAGAGGGTTTGCTTTAACACAACATAGAATCATAGAACAACCGGGTTGGAAGAGACCCACCGGATCATGGAGTCCAGCCATTCCTATCGAACACTAACCCATGTCCCTCAGCACTACATCCACCCATCCCTTAAACCCCTCCAGGGAAGGTGACTCAGCTCCCTCCCTGGGCAGCCTCTGACACTGCCCAATCACGCTTTCTGTGAAAAATTTTTTCCTAATGTCCAACCTGAACCACCCCTGGTGGAGCTTGAGGCCATTCCCTCTTGTCCTGTCCCCTGTCACTTGGGAGAAGAGCCCAGCTCCCCCTCTCCACAACCTCCTCTCAGGTAGTTGCAGAGAGCAATGAGGTCTCCCCTCAGCCTCCTCTTCTCCAGGATAAACACTCCCAGCTCTCTCCGATCTCTCTCTGAGGCCTGTTCTCCAGCCCCTTCACCAGCATATCTACAGTTATTTTTATTTTTGCATATTGCTGCCTCCTCTCACCTTCTTTTGTAAAGAAGGAAATGCATTTCTGAGACTCTGACTTATAAGAAGGAAGAAAGGAGCAGGTTATGGAAAGGTTGTGTGTGTTCTCAGACATGTGGGTTGTGTGCCCATCCCAATCCTTGAGTGCGAGGTTAACCAAATGCTGCACGGGGTACTTTTATAGCTGACTGTGCCCACACACATGTTACATTCTTGTCTTCACCTCATCTGCAGGAGAAGTTCACTTTGCTTATGTGCCAGGTCTCTTTTTGAGGGAGACAGAGAACATTCTGTCGCTCTGATTGGAACCACAGAATGGTTCTGGTTCTGTGAATCTCCTTGAGGTTCGCAGGAATAATTGTTCAGTATCCTAGCCAGGTTTGGATTAGAAGGGACCTGAAAACCCATCCAGTTCCACCCCTGCCCTGGGCAGGGACACCTCCCACTGGATCAGGGGTCCAAGCCCCATCCAACCTGGCCTTGAACCCCTCCAGGGATGGGGCAGCCACCACTGGGCAACCTGGTAGTTAAGCATCACTTAATTCAGAATGGAATAACACACACGTGCGTGTGGTTTCTGGGAGTAATTGTTCTAGAACAGAACTTTTACTGGATATGGCAAGGGAACGGCTCAGAAGCAGAGCTGTATATTCATTAGAGTGGATCAAAGGGGGTGACGTCAGAACTCACGGGTGGCACATCCCAGAGTGAAGTGCTCATTCATTCCTTAAATAAGCATCCAGTGGCACAGTCTAAACAGATTATATAATATCAGGGAGTGAGATAATCTGTTCTCTGCGTACCCGCTCTGCTTCGTCATGCTACAGCTTGGCTTAATAATTCCCATATTCTTTATTAAAGGCTGCTGCTAATAGAAGCAGCCTGCATGAACGCGTGTGTAAATGCACACGTGCACATGCAGCGTCCCCAAGGGTTGGATGCATCTGCCTCTTGATAAGGGAAGAGAATATTTTATGGGACTAAAATTTAAAATTTAGCTGTATGGCCCTCATGTACATGCGTTTGGATGCCCAGAGGAACAGATATAATAGCTCATAGTCCTTTCTCAGCATCCGAGCAGCTGTGCCAGTCTTTATTTGACAGTGCATGGGGGAGACTGACGTACAGTTTTGTCTGCTTAATTTCTGACCATCGGGCTGAAAATGCACGATATTATTTTACAGACATGGTGTATCTGCAAATAGGGCTGCAGTTAAGCATCTCCATGGGCATAGAGAGCAGCTGGAGGAGGTTTATCTGTAATCTCACAACAAAGAAAAGTTAGATTATGGAAATATAGGCATCTATGCCTTGCTTTGAGGCCATTTCATGCACTTGAGAAGAACACCAGCACAGTCCTGCTGCATTTGCAATATTATGGGAGTGCAGGAATCCCTGTAACGACTTCGAAGAGTGGCTATTAAAGCGTGTCAGTTGTTCCTGCTCCATTCTAGCTCAGCCAAACAATGGCATTTCCCACAGCTCAGTTTCTTCCCAGAATATCACCCCTTTGTTCTCTCCGATAAACCCAGGAAACATGGATTTTGGCAGGAAGCATGGATTTGTCACCACGCTGTGACCTTGACCCGGGATGGAGGAAACAGCCACAGTGACAGCACAGCAGGAGGCCCCTTTTCCCTTCTCCTTCCTTTTCCCTTTCCCTTCTCCTTCCTTTCCCCACCCAGCACTTCCCAACTTATCTTGCTTGCTCCATGTGGAGGCTGGTACTTCGATGGTGCTCTCAGATTTGCCAAGAACGGCTACCTGAAGGTTGGAGGAAGAGAAAGCAGCAAGCTGATGTTCCTTAGTAGCCAAAAAGCATGATAAAACCAGTTCTACCAGACTGGGTTTGGAGTAACTCAGGCTCTCAGTGTGCCACTGACTCATCTGAATTCAGAGATAGTGCCGAAAACTGTGCTGAACGAGTAAACAGGACTGAAGCTCTGGAAAACTCCCCAGTGGGAAGGGGCTTCCCTAAGAAGTCGAAATGCTGCTGCATCCAGCCTAGCAACTTGTGTTCAGACTTATTTTTCAGTTTAGTGCTCCACGCTTCTCTTCTACCTGCAGTTCTGAACCGTGTGGGTTGAGGTGAGGTGCGTGAGACGCCAAGAAATCAAGAAGTGGAGGCTTCTAGCTAGATTTTCAGTATGGAGGAGGCGTATCTCTGAATCCTACAGGCTGAACCCTGTTGTTCTGACCCTTGACTTTGTGCTTCAGTTCTTTTTCTGCTGCCACAATGCCAGCTTTGTTCCCCCTTGCCTGGGCCACATCATTCAGTACAGAGGATGTATTAATTTTTACTCCAAGCAGCGCTGGTTCCTCTTTCCTGCCCATTGATTCGCTCTGTTCCTAACATTTTAGCTTTTTATGTGAGGTTCCCTGGTTGTATACGAGCCTAAGCATCCTATCTCCAGAGCAGGGTCCAAGATCAGATTGTGTGGGGAGCAGGACAGAAGGGTTCGTCCTGCAAGGGTGATTCACTGACTCAAAGGGATGTGGCACAGCTAAACTGTCTGTAGCTGGTAGGAGTCCTGCTAGCTGCACTCAAAAGAAGGTCCTTTTCTAAAGCTCGATGAGTGAGACACTAATCCTTTACATGAGAATTCATTCCCCAGTCCCAGCCACATCACAACAGTTCTGTTCCCCCCCGGAGAGGTGCAGGAGGAAGTCAGAGCTCGAAAAATGGGACCGAACCCAACCCTTAAGGGTAATATGTAAAAGCAAGGGATGAGTAGTGTCTAGGATGCTTTTTCCTCTTTCCCTCAAGCAAGGCTCCACACAGCTGAAGCATCGCGGCCGTGAGCTCTCATCCCTTGAGGAAAAGGTTGTGTTACTTAATGCTGTCAGTGCTCTTCAGGGAAAAACCAGTTGGTTTGTGGCACAGGGACACAGCAAAAATGACCCCCAGCTCTCCTAGGGCCGAGGAAGGGGCAAGGACCCTCCCTTATTGCCCCCCAGGTCAGTCAGCACTTCTGCTGCCAGGGAGGGGAGGACCTCTGCTGTGTTTGGCAGGACACGACACAGGAAAAGCCTTTCAGACAGAGACAAAAGGAGCAGAGAAGGGTTGGGGAGCTCCAGTTCTGAGCCAAGGCCCAAGGGAGGGAGAGGAAAAAAGAAACAAGGAGCTTTCAGTGCTGAACGAGATCCCCGCTGGGGGAGGGTGGATGGAGCTAAACTGTGGACCAGGGGAAGTCTCGACAAAGCCTCTTGGAGCTTGTCCAGCCCTGTTGGTAAACGGATGCTGCTGAGTTCACATAGGGAGAAGACAGAACCGTTTGATACAAGGGGTTTTTTTTGATAAATCCATTTTTCTTCTAAAAAAAAAGCAAATATCATCTGAGGAGTCACATGGCCGTGTTTGTTTCTTTGGCTCAGGAAAGAATATTCCTTTATTCAACCATCGCTGTTTCCATACAGACACTGCAAAATCTCAATCCTTGCAATGCAGGAAGGGAGATGCCTTCTGATGAGCAGACCAGGCAACCTTTGCAGAGAGGTTGTGCCTTGCAGCTGTGTCGTTGTTCTGCAAAATCAATATTCAGAACAGAAAGGAAGGTAGAGATCCGTTCAGTTTGGTAACCAGAGAAATCGCTAAGCAGAAGTGGTGCCTGTGCTGCGATGAGCTGCAGATGGACGTTGTCGTGTGGTGGTTCCCAGATGATCTTTGTCAGTTCATCAGCGTCGGTGCACCTGGCTGGCTTGTGAAATGGTCTGCACGGAGGATCAATCACTTTGAGATGCTCAGCTCATCATTTTAGTGAGTAATCCTGACTCCTGTGACAAGTGAAGAACCCCGTTTGCACTTAGGATGGTGCCTTTTTGAAGTTAACTGTCCGAATTACTGTCAGTCAGGCTGTAAAATCCCTGAGAGGTCGATGTTCCTTACTGGTTTTACCAGAGTTTGCACAAACATCCGCATAGGGCTGATCTGAAACCACCAAAAGGTTGTGTAGGGAAGAGGCACGATCCTAGGGAAGCAGTTTAGGTCAGTACTGGTTCCTGACCTGATCTGCCTCGCCTCACCACATCACTTTTCTGATGGGTTTTTCCTTTTCACACACACACTGCAATAGCAGCATCGGAAGAATACAAGGAATATGACATTGTTGGGCTGCTTCCTTCTCTCTCAAGATTTGAGAAGCGGCTCAAGTGCTGTGGGCAGAAGTAGGAAATAATTTGCTGCAACTTCTGTCTGAATTTCCCCCCTAGGCTGCAATGATGAGTGGTGAAAAGTAAAGTGCCTTTGGTAGAGCATTTCCCTTCTGTTTTATGTGCACGTTGCGATCTGCAGATCCATCAGGGTTGGACGGCGAGACATCCAGATGCTCGAGTCGCTATTGTCTCCTCGAACATTTGGCTGTGGGTTGCAAAAGAGAAGATGGGGAAAACCTGTTATCGTGAGATTCATTACATAAGGAGTGCATTAAAAGAGCTAAGGAACCGTTTAATCTTTAAGCCATTCAATCCAAGAGTAATTTAGGTTGGAAGAGACCTCTGGAGGTCATCTAATCCACTGCCCTTCTCAAAGCAGGCCCAGCTATATCTGGACCTGTGTCTTGATACTAGAGATACTGAGACTGGTTATCAGAAAGTAGCGATGGAGAATTCAGTGTGTGGGAAAAGCACTCGGTACACTCAAAGGCTTTAAGAAATAGTCCTTTTTGGAACATTAATGAGAAGCAGATGCTTGTGTGTGTACAGCAGAGTGCATAAAAGCCATATCTGGCATTGGGTATCTCTTATAAAGAGAGGTCTCAGTTTTTCTAAGTGTTGATGTGCTGGTTTAAAGTCAGTGGAGCTCCGTGCAACCAAAACACGAGCTCTTATTCATCTCACCTCAAAACTCTGTCTAAACATACTCCTCCAGCCTCTCAGCGGGAGAAGAGTCACAAACTGGCATTTAACATTTTTCAGACAAAGACTGGGTGTCTCCGTAGGTCTGCAAAATGTGTGGAACATTAGCGATACTGTTATCAAAGCTAGAGCTAAGTGTGGGCACCGCATCTCTTCAGCCATGAGAAAACATATTCTACATAGAAATGGGAATTCTGCATAGAATCATAGAATAATTTGTGTTGGAAGGGACCACTCCCCTTTGTGAACAGTCCTTCCCCAGCTTTCTTGTAGCCCCTTCAGGTGCTGGAAGGTCACGGTAAGCTCTAACCATACATCTAACTCCGTGGAAAATGTGAGAAAATAGAGCGCCAAATACCAGGAAAACATCTGCACTTGTGTACCAGTGCAAACCAGATTTCGGCAATCTGTTTTTCATGTCTTTAATGATCTACTTGGAGGTTCTTATAGCATTCAAAAGCTGTGCTGGGACCACCCCGACTGCTTGTAAGAGCCAGACAGCAAGCTGATGTCACTTGCTGGCTGTACTGGCCTGCTCTTAGCAAGCTAGGAATCCAAACCCCGTCTTGCAGCGAACCCGAACTCTGCTGCCTGTTGGGACTTCATAAAAAGTGAAGAGCTGAGCCTGCTAGCTACTTGTAGTTCCGTAGCAGGAAAGGAGTTGAAGCTGATAGGTTTGATGACAAGTTCGAGTGTCTGAGCACTCATTAGGCTCAAAAAGGGAAAAGAAGTTTTTCAGTGGAGCCTTTGAAAAAAAACAACAAACGAGAACAAACCAGCAGGGAGAGAGATGAAGACCCTGTGTCTCAGAATCATTTCAGCCTCACTTACATCATCTGAGCTTCTGCTGTTCTACCTCACTTTTTTTACTGCAGAGAACTCTCCAAGGATCAAAAAGGCATCAGTATGGCCTTGCACATCTGCATCATTCCCGTAGCCATCTGTAGGGAGATTTTAGTCAAGATTAAAAATACAGCTTATTCCATTATCCTGCAACAAAACCAGGAGACTCGGACCACTAAAACCAGCTCTCCTATTGCCATTTCTCCATTAAGTAATTGGTAGACTTTATCCCAAAGACCGATACATTTTAATGATGAGGAAAATCCCTTCCACGCTCCTTACTTCGCGAGAGCGGCACTAAATGAATTACTCTTTACAAAGCATAACATGAACCTCAGATAAGGTAATAGAAGCAATTCAATTAGTTTTTGAAGTGACTTAAATGTGAGTGGCTTTGAAATTATTCAGATGAATTGTTTTTCCCTAACTTTCTCCCAAAACGCAACGTAGATCTCGGACTGAGGCAGCAGTTTCCACAGGGAGGGGATCGGCAGGGCTGCAGATGAATCATAGAATCATAGAACGACCAGGTTGGAAGAGACCCACCAGATCATCGAGTCCAACCATTCCCATCAATCACTAACCCATGTCCCTCAGCACCTTGTCCACCTGTCCCTTAAACCCCTCCAGGGAAGGTGAATGAACCACTCTATTGTGCTTTGAAAAGGGAAACACAGGGAAATACACATCGACCTTATAGCAAGAGGTGATGATCTGAGAACGAAAAGGCTGCTGACTGCACGAAAGTGGTTAAAAAGCACAGGTAGCAGAAAGCGTCGTTGCTCCAGTGAGTACAAGTGGATCAGACCGGCGTATGGAATTAGCATAACACTTACTATAAATAGATTTATCTGGGCCAGAGTAAATCTCGGCTGTTTTGACCAGAGCGACGAGTCACCTCTAAATGGAGCAGATCCTTGCTGTGTTCAACCACAAAGAAGTGCAAAGAAGCTGAAAACAGTCTAGAGCTCTGCCCAGGGTGATGCTTGGGGAGGTTTAACCCCTTTTTAATTGGAAAGAAATGAAGAATATAGATATAAGTGTTTGTGTGTATTGCCTTGAAAGAGGGGAAGCAGCAGCTCAGCCCACGCCTGGCGCTGGGTTTGAAGCGATGTGACCGTGCTTGCTTTTTTCTTTTTAACCTGGAGAAGAGGAGGGTGAGGGGAGACCTCATTGCTCTCTCCAACTACCTGAAAGGAGGTTGTGGAGAGGAGGGAGCTGGGCTCTTCTGCCAAGTGACAGGGGACAGGACAAGAGGGAATGGCCTCAAGCTCCACCAGGGGAGGTTCAGGCTGGACACTAGGAAAAATTTTTCACAGAAAGGGTCATTGGGCAGTGGCAGAGGCTGCCCAGGGAGGGGGTTGATTCACCTTCCCTGGAGGGGTTTAAGGTGCGGGTGGATGAGGTGCTGAGGAACATGGGTTAGAGATTGATGGGAATGGTTGGATTCAATGATCCGGTGGGTCTCTTCCAACCTGGTTATTCTATGATTCTAAGACTTTTAGTTGCCCTCAATCTCCCTCCATTCTTTGGAGCAGGACCTCTCCCAGCCAAGGTGGAGGTGTGGGTTAGTGCTCACCCTACAGCTGCTTTTACTGGTACCCTCTTCCCTTTCCCCAGCCCCTTGGCCCATCGTGGTGTTTGGCCTTCTGCAAATTCTCTCTGGCTGTTACGTTTTCCTTCTGATTTATGGTTTCCTGTGGGCTTGGAGGAATGCGAGGCAGGAGTTGCGTTCTGCTTTGTCACTTCTGAGCAGAAAGGGAAGCGGAGATTAGGAGCAACAGGTCTTGGTTTTTGTGGAGGTTTGCAGGCTGATAGCAGAGCTTGAGCACGGATCAGAGCAGCCCTGTGGTGATGGACCAGACCCTGCCTGCCTCGCTGAAGTGCTGACAGCGCAGAGAGCCCCAGAGCAGCAGAAATCATTTAGCAACAGCAGAGACACGGGTGCTATCAAATACAAAGAGCAGCCATCGATTTCTTATTCCAGATGGTTTTTATATTAGATAATCTGAATGTGCAGAAACCCGTCGCAAAATAGGGCAAGGGCCACGGTTAAGAACTGGCGAGAAACCAGAGTGAACCTGCCCCTTCTGCTGCAGATCTCTGACTAAACTGGTCACTGCACAAGGAGAGCCCTAGAAATGTGAAGATGAAGAACACGGAAGCCAGGATACTGAATGTTATTCCTGCGTATCCTCCAGGAACGTGTCGAGGGTTTGTAGTGCCTGTGTCTGACCTGTCAGAGCACGAGCCTGTGGGATCCAAGCTGCCAGATCCAAGCTCCTCTGGTTCTGGGCTGGGTGCAAGGCTGATTTTCGGGTTGGTTGGTGTGTCACAGTCACCCGTTCTGAGGAGGTTTTGTCAGTTGTTTTCGTGTGATCTCAGGGATGGAGAATCCGGGGCTGTGGCTTGGCCTTGACTCAGCCTCAGATCCAACCCAGGCACTCCTCCCTGCGTGAACTCTGTCTCCTTGGCCTCTGTCTTTCCAGGACACCTCATTCGGAGCTCTTCCCTTTGCAGTGAGAGGATACCAGATGTGTGGAGGGTGCTGACAAGGTTTCCACTGTTAAATACATCTGTCTTGTGTGGAATTCTTGCAAACGGGGGTCTTCATGACCCTCTTAACGAGCTGCCCACGGCTCAGGGTCTTTAAACACAACCTGCCTGCCATTAGAGGCTACGGATTCTTCCCTTGCCAGCACTCACCATGCTAAGTACAGTCCACAAGTGTGTCAGGTAGCTGTGTCTGTCTGAACAGTATCCTTGGCTTGGCACGTGGTTAGCCTGTGGATCTCTACTTGGTGACCAGAGTGGTTAACGTTACAGGTGGTATCCAGCCTGGAGCTACATCTTGCCAGCAGCTTGTAGAGGCTGAATGCAGATGTGGTTTTATTTAACTCAGTGCACAGTTGTCCTCCCTCTCTTTGAACAAGACCCATGGTCAAATATTTCCTTTGTTAATGTGCTGTGTGATCCTGCAGCAGAATTTCCAGAGAGATGCTCATACGTGGAAGAAAAAACCTTTTTAAACGATGTAGTGATAGGGAGCGCTTCCCAAAGCAAATGAAGCCTCCATTAATTAAATGAGAAGCAGCTGAATCTCCATTCCAGTGGACGGAGATGTTCGCTTAAATCATGTCTGATATAAATAGCATCACTCTGCCCGCTGCCTCTGCACTTATTACGCTCCCTCTGATGGGAGAATGGGAGCGACCGTGGAGCATCTTAGAGATGCTGTGACCTCGCTGCTTGGAGGACATCCTCTCATTCAGGTGCTGAGCCAGCTGAGCGCAGAAGTGGGGCAAGATGTGTCACACAGGGAACTGGAAAACCCTCTCTGCAGGATCAGGGCCAGCCCTGGGAGTGGTTTGGCTCAGGTTGTTTCCTATACGGAGAGAGAAGAAGGGTCAGTGATCAACAAGGACTCACAAGCGTGTAGTTAAGTGCTATCTAATTTCCAGCAAGACCACACGGTGCTGCCACCTGACTTCATGGAGGGGTTGACAACTCCTCCCACCTCTGGCTTTTCTCCTACTCTCTTGTATTCTTACTCAGAGGCCGAAATCCAGGTGTCCTAGGTGTGAGGTGGATGGGGAACGGGCAGAGTCCTGCACCTAGGGAGGACTAACCCCATGTGCGAGTACGGGTTAGGAGTTGACCTGTTCACAAGCAGCTCTGGGAGTTCTGGTAGACAACAAGCTGCCCGTGAGCCAGCGCTGGGTCCTCATGGCCGAGAAGGTGTCCTAGGGTGCATTAAGAACAGTGTGGCCGACAGTGCCAGGGAGGTTCTCCTTCTCTTCTACTCAGCCCTCATGAGACCCCATCTGGAGTCCTGTGTCCAGTTCTGGACTCCTCAGCTCACGAAAGAGAAGGAACTACTGGAGAGAGTCCGGTGGAGGCCACAGAAGGGACTGGAGCATCTCTCTTATGAGGAAAGGCGGAGAGAACTGGGTCTCTTCAGCCTGGAGAAGAGATGTCTGAGAGGAGATCTTATCAATATCCAAAGGATGAGGGTCAGGAGGATGGGACCAGACTCTTTTGAGTGATGCTCGAGGAGCAACAGGCACCAACTGAAGCAGGGGAAGGTCCACCTGAACACAAGGAAAAACTTCTGTACTGTGAGGGTGACCTGGACGAGCTCCAGATTTCACTTCCAACCTGGACCATGCTGGGATTCTGATACAGAGCTTCCAGCATCCTTGGAGAGGGCAGGTAATACCAACCAGAGCTTCCTTTTCTGTCCTGTTTTTTTCTGTGGGTGTGGTTTCTGTATTTGGTGAGCACTAAGTAGTAGCTAAAACCAGTTCAGAAAAGCATAGCCCGTGGCTTGACGAGTCATGTAAAGATATTAATAACCGTGCACACAAAGGAAATGATTAAGGAACAGGCAGAGTTCCTAATTGAATGCTTCTCCCCCATTCATGGGAGGAAGGGTGTGAAATCTTTCTTCTGCGTGCCAGCTCTAATTACAGAAATCAGTCCCTGGCCCCATTTGTGACAGGATAATCTGCAATGGAGCCAATTCATAGGGCAGGGCTGGGCTCTCCTTTCAGCTGGGGTTGGAGCTAGGAGTGCAGGTTTACAGGAATTTTTGTATTTTTTTAATCCCAATTTTTAATTCAGAAATAGAATGGGATGGAAATTGGTCAAAGAAACTCCTGTGCTATGAAATTCCGAAGTAATTTATCGTTTGAAAACTGTCACTCCATTTCCAGCTGGGTTCAGATCTTAGTGTGAAACTCAGAAGTCAGTTTCAAAGTGGTGGAAACAGAACGTACGGATCCATCTTTTCTTTCCAGGATGGAATATCCCCCGTCTCAACACTGTCATAGAATCATGGAATGGTTTGGGTTGGAGGGGACCTTAAAGATCATGCACCTCCAACCCCCTACATGGGCAGGGACACCTCCCACTGGATCAGGGGCTCCAAGCCCCATCCAACCTGGCCTTGGACATCTCCAGGGATGGAGCAGCCACCACTGCTCTGGGCAACCTGGGAAAATGTTTATTCCTAACATTTAACCTTAAATGCTTCACTCTGATAAATCAGCACTTCCCAATGCCAAAAATATTCTTTCAGAAAACAAGAGTTTTCTCCAGAAAATTCCCAAGAAGGTCCACATTTAATGTAATTCTTCCCAAATTTGTTGCCATCCCAGGCTGCAGTGAGTTAGCTCTTGGCTCTGCTGATTGCATAATCAAAGCCTTTGATGTGTAATCACTCCTACTCAGCCCTAAGCAGGAGAACCTGTTTCACAGGGAAAGGAAGCGTTTGTCAAAACACATCAGTTCTATCCGGGGCTTTTCACAAGCTTCTTCAGCCTTTTCTGACAGATTAGTGCATCCCTGTATGATCCAGACCTTAAAAATAAGCATAAACGGAGTTCTTGCTGCAATTCTTTGTTACATAGGGAATTAATCTCATTTGAGAGCTGGTGTTCCAAGTGCAGTATTTTAAAGGCACTGAAGTGCCTATGGAGATACTTGAGTGGCTTGTGACGTTTTTAAACATCCCTGAATTCCCAGTTTTGGGTAGACACAGGTTGAAGGATAAAATATCTTGGAAAAACAATGACAAAGGTAATTTTGGATGGGGCTTGGGAGCCCCTGATCCAGTGGGAGGTGTCCCTGCCCACAGCAAGGGATGGAACTGGATGGGTTTTGAGGTCCCTTCCACCCCAACCCATTCGGTGTGTTCTCACTCAGTGTGTTTAAAGAGTTTGAAAAGTTTAAGGTAAACGAAATTAAACAACATGGAACCTAATGAGCATTGAAGTTTGCATATCAGTGTAACTCCTGGGTGTTTCTGGAATGGTGATTAAATACCAGGCCAGGTTTAGATTGTGTTTTACACTGGTGGAAGTTTGCAGGATGTATTGGGCTGGTATAACTGGGGAGATTTAGTCGAGTGGGGGTGGAAGTGAGCGTCCTAAAAGAAAGCCAGAACATTCACAAAAACAAGCCTCATTCAGCCTTGAGTTTGCTTTGTGGTTTCCTTGTGAATCAGAGAAGAAAAACGGGAGTGGGAGGAGGGGAGAAAAAAGAGGTTCAGAACCCAGTCCAAACCCAACCCTTTCTCTCCCCCCAGCCAGTCTCTCTCCTGTAAGACATTTGTTTCTTCTGGCAATAGGAGGAAGCCTTTCCAGACATTGTCCTCTGAGAACTGGGCAGTATTTGCAGCTAAAAGGGCAGCGTGCATGTAAATTTGTGTGCGCTAAGAAAGAGAAAGAAGAAAGAATAACTGTTATTGTAACACAAGGGACAGGGTGTTTTATTTTTTTGGCCCCGAGAGCTCACACTGCATCACAAAACAGAGTTGGATTTCATGCAGCCCCCGATCTGCAGGGCTTTAACTGCCTAAAGCACCAGACCCCCCCACCCTCGGTTGATTCTTCCAGCGACCTTGATTTCTCTGTCGATGGAGGATGTAACGAGGACTCGTTTCTTAACGCTTTAGGGCTGCACGTATACCCCTGGGTGCCAAAAAATGTTGGCTAAGAAGAGTAATTGTTTTCTTATCTGTCTTCATGAATCAGTAACAACACTTCAGTACAAGAGGCCAAGCTAATTTCTTAATCCCCGTCCTACTTCTTCAGCCTCGACAGGGCGGACAGAGCTTGTGGCATTGAAATGATTTTTTTTTTTTTGCAAAGGGTGCTGCCTACAAGCAGTTCTTAGGTGCCAGCTTGGAGCATGCCCAGGTAATAACCTTAAGCCAGCCAGCCAGCATATATCATAGAATCATAGAACAACCAGGTTGGAAGAGACCCACTGGATCATCGAGTCCAACCGTAACCATATATAACCATATATTTATGGTGTTAGAATGCTCTGGGTCGAAAGGGACCTTAAAGCCCATCCAGTTCCAACCAGTGAGCAAGTTGTAGTAAGCCAAGGCTCGTTAGTGCCATGGAAAGATTGAGAGGGTTGGGGCACAACCTGTGCTAACAGATATGAAAGGAAGCTAATCAACTAGTACAAAGACACCTAAGAGTGACGTAGTGTCCATTACCCTGCATCTGTGGCATGGCTTGTTTTAATCAATAGGATTAATTTGGAGGCCGTGCTAATTAAGGGATTATCCAGTGGTAGATGCTCTCTCTGCCTGAGATAATGGGACGCTGCTCGTTCTGTGGCTGGGACAGAGATTCAAGGACTGTGTCTGCCCAGTGACCTTTTCTGTGAAAATTTTTTTCCTAATGTCCAGCGTAAATCTGCCCTGGTGGAGCTTGAGGCCATTCCCTCTTGTCCTGTCCCTTGGGAGAAGAGCCCAGCTCCCTCCTCTCCACAACCTCCTTTCAGGTAGTTGGAGAGAGCAATGAGGTCTCCCCTCAGCCTCCTCTTCTCCAGGCTAAACACCCCCAGCTCTCTCAGACACTCCTCTTGTTCTTCAGCCCCTTCCCCAGCTTCGTTGCTCTTCTCTGTACTCACTCCAGAGCCTCCACATCCTTCTTGTGCTGAGGGGCCCACAACTGACCCCAGCATTCGAGGTTTGGTCTCACCAGTGCCAAGTCCAGAGGGAGAAGAACCTCCCTGGACGTGCTGGTCACACCGTGTCTGATCCAAGCCAAGATGCCAAATGTAAAGCAAAATCCCAGCACTGAAAAAGGCCAGTGAGGCTCAGCATTGGCAGAGGGTTGGGAAATCTCGCCGAGCCGGGGGAATCGTGGAGAGCCAGCCAAGGGGAACACAGCTCCAGTGTCGGGGCGCACAATGGAGTTCCTGTGGCCGTGGCCACAAGGGAGGGCATTGTCTGCTGCCCCAAGGCTGCCTGTGCTCCACGTGCAGAGCCATTAGCAGCGAAGCTAATGAGTTCAAAATTCACCGTCAAGGCAAGAGGACAAGTAGCAATCAGTGCAAGATGATCCTATTCCTGTAGAATAGGCCCTGTGTGGTTGTCTGTTCCGGACCTAGTGGGAACAAGAGATGGAGTGTGTGTTGTGTTTAGGAGGTCAAGGGGACGTTTATCGCTGCCATTGCAGCAAAGGGACACCTGCCGCTGGCAAACCAGGACTCTTGCCTTGCTCTGTTTTTGTGTTTGTGATTTCCTCGTCCCTGCTCCTCTTCCTCTCTCGTTTGGCGCTGTCAAGGGACAAGGAGGGTTCAGAGCCAGGCCAGGTGCACGATCAGTGCCCGTGGTTTGGAAACACAAAGAGGCGCAGGAAGCAAAAATTCTGAAAGAGTGAAGTCTGGTGGCAAAACTCTCTCTGGCTGCCAGGATGCAGAACCAGAAGGCTGGATTCCCGGCTGGTATAAATCAGCAGACCTTCACTCTACCTTCCTATGAAATGAAATACTGCAGTGACAGAGAGCAGTGGTGGCTGCCCCATCCCAGGGTGTTGGAACTGGATGAGCTTTGAGGTCCCTTCCAACTCAAACCATTCTATGATTCTAAACCACCTTTCCTAACCTACCCTGGCCTCTCTGCACTGTTTTCCTGACCCTCCTCCCTGACTTGCAGCATCTCCTGTTATTGCCACCGTTCCCTGGCTCCCATCGATCTCTCTGAAACGCCTTTGGCTTCCATCTCTGTGTTTCACACAAGCAGACTCTGCATCTTCTGCCAAACTCTGTGTGTGTGTGTGTGCACTTCGACTATGTGTGTGGGAGAAGGAGTATTTAGGGGTAAAACAAAGTTTCCTCTGCAGCAATAACCATTATAGACTAAACAAAATGTCATGCACATCTGCAGTCCAGCTATTTCTGGTTCGAGGCAGAAGGATCATGCAGTGCAGCAGAGTCCACCTCACATCTGCCAGTGGTGCTTTTTTTTCCCCCAAACAACTTTTCTATGGAATTCTAGTGATTCATAGGCTCTGGGTCTACCTACAGCTCCACGCTGTTACCAGCAAGGTACAAGACTGCTCTGCTTTGCATAAACCAGGTTTGTTTTCTAACCAAAAAACCTATTCAATCCCTTCTGATATCAGAAGTGTTTTCCTCCATGTTCTTACGTTATGAATTTGATGTAGAACAGTGACAAGATGCGCAGCCTTTGTTCATAAAATCACTGAATGGTTGGGTTGGAAGGGACCTCCAAGCCCATCCAGTCCCACCCCTGCCATGGGCAGGGACACCTCCCACTGGATCAGGGGCTCCAAGCCCCATCCAACCTGGCCTCAAACCCCTCCAGGGATGGGGCCCCCACCTCTGCTCTGGGCAACCTGGGCCTGGGCCTCCCCACCCTCACAGCAAAACATGTCCTGACTTCTCATCTCAATTTCCCCTCTTTCATTTTAAAACCATTCCCCCTCATCCTGTCCCTGCGCTCTCTGATCAAGAGCCCCTTCCCCAGCTTTCTTGGACCCCCCTTTAAGTACTGGAAGGCTGCTCTAAGGTCCCCTTGGAGCCATTTTCAGGGTCTAATTCATCGCTTGTGCAGGTAAATATCTATTAAGTGATTTAAGGTCTGCATTTTTAATGCGTAGACATTTTAACAATCGATTCTGCAGTCCATCACCCACCCACTATCACTGTGGAAGCCGATTCTGTGTTTATCCACCCTTCTCGTTCTGTGTTTAGGGTGGTATTTGTTGGTATTTGTGGCAGGAGTGAGGGCTCTATGTCTCTGTCTCTTGCTGGAAGATCTAGCCTGTCTGTGCTGAGGGACATGGTTTAGTGTTTAATAGGAATTGTTGGACTCAGTGATCTGGTGGGTCTCTTCCAACGTGGTTATTCTATGATGCATGGGATCCAGAGAATGGCCCAGTTCACCTCTCACGCCACAGCAGTCGTTCCATTAGGCTGCTGAGGATTAGGAGTTAATTATTAATTGATGATATTTAGTTCTTTAAAGATGGAGCTTCTGGTAATCCGATCGATCGCATGGGATCCAGAGAAATCAAAGGCTTTATGACCCCAGAGAAAAGCCCGGTAGCCACGGGCAACTTGAAAGGGGTTTGTGCTGTTTATTTTAAGATGTTTTATGTGTTTGAAAGGGCATCTTCAGGAGTCACAGAGCAGTGCAGTTCCATGGACAAAGATGTCTGTGCACTGGGCACTACCAGAAGGGGAAGGGCACAGTGGTCATACAGACTCCTGGAATGCCTCATCCTCATTTTTTTACCCGGCTTTCCTGTTTGTTTATTTGCATTAAAACATAACGAACACATTTTTTGTTAGAGCAATTCAGCCACCTGCAGTTTGACCTCCCGTGGCTCGGGGCAGCACTTCTTTTCCTCATTTTGTCTGGGCTAGCCTGGGATGCTCAGTCAAGATGAGAACACTTGCTTTGTGGCTGGTGGTTTTATGGGATTCCAGCGTGTTGGGGTACACACCTCGTGCTCTGCAAATTGCTCTTTAAATTAAGCAACGTAGATGGAGCAAGCCTGCAGGAACCTATGAGAGCTTCACATTCCCATCTTAACAAGAGGCTCTCCATGCCTTTAATCTCTGCTCTTGGGACATGGAGGCACCCAGGGGTTTAAGAAGCTGCATGTAACATTAACTCCCTAGTTTACTTCTTGCTGGGCATATCTCTGGATCGACTTCATCCTACCAGCTCTACCAGTGCAACTGGTTTTGCAGAGA
>WAAB01022916.1:75384-90820 GCA_013389865.1 Piaya cayana
CCCAGAACTGACCCCAGGATTCAAGAAGCGGTCTCACCAGTGCTGAGTCCAGAGGGAGAAGAACCTCCTTGGGCCTGCTGGTCATGCCATTTGTGATACATGAGGCTACTACCCACAGTGAAGTCATGGTGAGACCTCAAGCATCAAAAGCAAACTCCTCAGCATGTCTCTCTCTTCCATGTGTCATGGTGCTCTGCCAAGGATCCTGGCCAGATGGTGTTTTCGATCCATAGCATCGCTGCTGATGGTTTGTGTTGCCATGTTTAGCCAAAGCAAACCAGGCTTCAGGCTGGTGGGTGCTTCGGTAGGTCCTACGTGACGCTGAAGCTGCAGAGCTGGCACGGGGGTCATTTGCTGTGCAGCAAACCGGGACCGCAGAAATGAGTCATTAGGAATATCTCTAATGTCTGTTCTCATCTGTCTCCGTCCATCTCCGTTCAGCTTTGCTCTTCCACGCTTCTCTCTCTGCTTGAAATGCTGAATGGGATGAGTGTGGAAACAGCCCCTTTCAAGACCCTTCAAGTCAGATGACAATTTAATTAGTGCTGCCGTTTCTCAAGTAATCCCCGAGTGTGTTTCATCCAAGCATCTCAGAGTTTCTCCCTGACATCAGCACAGCCTCTTGGCTGCCTTGCAGGGCAGACAAAAGCTGTGAATTCTGGTTCCTTGGGAGCCGTGGAACAAGGACAAGCACTGAAGGGCTTATTCACAGGCCAACAAGAGAGCAAATCCAGGCACTGAATTGGCCGTCCTGACACTTTCTGTGACTTCCTAAACCCAGTAAGATGGTCCTGGTGTGTGCTCAAGCTCTCTTTTGTATTTAGCCTGTCTGGAATGGTTCCTGGGATGTTTACTATTTGCCACTTTTGATAAATTCCTCTAGAATGCCCCAAGCGTGGCGGAGTTAAGGGACAGCTCTGAAACTAAATTGATGGAGTCTCCATCCCTGGAGGTGTTCAAGAGGCATGTGGAGTAGCCCTTTGGGACACGGTGGGGTTGGGTTGACAGGGTGATCTTTCCAACCTCAGTGATTCTCTGATTCTGTGTATTCTCCACTTCGGTGGATAGCACTGACTTGAAAACCAGGGAGCAAAAGCATCACATGTGCCAGTTTCCAGCCTAAGTGCTCCAAATCTAGGTCAGTGTTTGCACCGTGTCAAGCGTTTATGCTTGGAAGGCTATTGACTTGTCAGCACTGGAGGTGTGTTAATAAATCTCTGGCAATATTAGCAGTAATCTGTTCATGGTATCTTTGATCTGAAGGTCTTTGAGTGTGGTGCAATCGTCATTAAGTGGAGTTCGCAGTGCAGTTTTGTGAAAGCAGCTCCATTTTACAGACGGGGAAGCCAAGGCAGGGAGCGATTAGGAGTTATTTTTGATGACACGACTGAGTCGTTGCCAGAGGTAAGGATACAGCCCAGGAGCACCGGCTCCCAGGCTCCTGCTCCACGTCACTACACAGCACTTTCCCAATCCTATTTGGACCCACCCTTGGAATATGGTATTCTGAGGCATTAACTCCCCCTGCAGCAAGGCTCCTCTTCCAAGCTGTAGGCCCAGCAGTGATGAACATCCCAAAGAAGCAGATAAACTTTTACTTTTATTTGTCTGAGAGTGCTGCAGCCGGTGGGGACTGCGGGGGCTTCACTTCTGACCCCCTGCCATGGGTAGGGACACCTCCCACTGGATCAGGGGCTCCAAGCCCCATCCAAGCTGGCCTTGAATCCCTCCAGAGATGGGGCAGCCACCCCTGCTCTGGGTAACCTTGTCCAGAGCCTCTCCACCCTCACAGGAAAACATTCCTTCCTAACATCTTGTCTCAATCTCCCCTCTTTCAAGCTTAAAACTCTTCCCTGTCATTCTATCCCAGCACCCCCTGCTAAAGAGCCCACGTCCAGCTTTCCTGGAGATCCCCACACGTGGGTGATGGGGATGAGGGGCCGGTTAGGAGAGGGAATAGGGAGTAAGGAGAGGAGAAGCAGATGGCAGCAGCACTTGCTACCGCAACCATCAGCCAAGGAGCCACTGAAGCCTCAGGTGCAATTTAATCCCAAATTAGCACTCTCGAGCTCCAGGCGTCCCGCTGCGGGGTGTGTAATTGGGGGAGGGCTGCTGTTTGTCTGGTGTGCGCGGCAGGGATGGATTAGTGCTGGGTGTAATAAGAGCCACTCTCGGCTGACAGAGCAACAGGATTTAGTGGGATGGGGGTGGGAAGGTTTTTTTGGGAGACGGAATCTGTTTCTCGTATATTCTTCCTGGCTCCTGGCTGGTTTCATTCTGCACCATCCCTCCTCCCAGTTCTAGGTTGACTCTTCCAACAGGGGGTCCAGTTTAAGACTGGGACCAGGACCTTGTGCTTATATGATTTTTCAGGTTCAGCAAGATGAGTTCACTTATTTTGGACCTCAGTTTTACCACCTAAGCTATAAAACATGTGTGAAGCACGTGAGCATACAAGGCTCCATCCATCTTTTCCAAGAGCTTTTGGTCTCAGGAATAGGTGGCATTAATGGAGAGGGCGTATGTTCTCATGCAGGGTGGCTCTGCAGTCCCTTCTCGAACCCCTCTGGAGGTACTCGTGTAGGATTGGGCTTGTTGAGCCTCACAGAACCAGCACCAACAGGCTGATTTGGATTTCTAGTCTTTTAGTGATACGTGTGTCTGAAATACCACTTCAGTGGCATGGCTGCTCTTCTGCCTTGTGTATGAGAACTATAAACTCGCTCCGGCTGTAGCCTTGAAAAGGTATCTCACCTAGACTCTCTTCACTTCCCAGTCCACCCTCCAGCTGAGCTGGGGTGCCGAACTGGTATTTAATGCCTCTATCCAGTTTTGTTACTCCTTACAACTTCCATCTCCAGCACTGTTCTGTATCTCTACTCATTACCCGCAGAGAAACCTTTGGCTCTCCTTAACTATTTCACAACCTGTCCCACGCTACTTCCATGAGCAAATGCAAAAAGCCACGCGAGTCGAGCTCTCCTTTTGAGCGGGGAAGCCCTAGCACTTGCAGGATGTGGTTGTCATGGATATTGTCACCATGGAGCTGTTGCCATGGTGCTGTCTGCTCCCATTGACAGAGATGCGAAGTGTACTTATTCTTTTGAAGAAAAGAGGAAGAGCAGTGGATACATGAGGACACGGACGCTTTCAGGTTTATTTAGGGAGGTTAATGACTACTTCGAGCTTTGCTGGCTCTGCCGTCTGTCTGTGTCAGGTTCCTTATTTTTCTCTTTTGTATCTTACAGCAGCAGCCAACAAAAAGAAGCGAGACCGATGCACTTGCTGGAGGGTCATCCCCAGCAGCATCTCACTGTGCACTGAAAGCAGCACTGTCCTCTCTTGCAATAAAAATCCCAAGACCATCCACGCCACTGGTTATTTGCAGTTGGCTTTTACCTCATCTCAGTTTAAAACTCCTGAATCATAGAATCATAGAATAACCAGGTTGGAAGAGACCCAAGGGATCATCGAGCCCAACCATTCATATCAAAAGATACTGAAGCACAGTATCTTGCAGAAGGCAAGGATATGGAGGTGGAACTTAAAATCCCATCCTCCCTGTAGGCTCCTTATCCTTGAAGGAACACACTCACCTGATTTTAATTCTTAGAGAAGGTCTGGAAGGTGGTTTGGCAGCTGTTGGTGGCTATCAAGCTGCTAAAGGTTCTGGAAGAAGGAGTTGAACAAGAAGCAACTTGTGTCCTTGTCTGGTGGGGGGCAGAGCTGATGTCACCAAGACTGGTTTCACTCCACTTTAAATAGAGCACAGCCAGGTTTAGGAAATAATAATAACAACAGCACGTCTACAGCTCCTGACTCTCTGAATATGTTGTCACTGCTATTTATTAAATCCTCCAAGCACTCCTGCGAGAGAGAGAAGAATTTATTTTTCTCAGTTCTTTTAATAGCGATCGTGAGGCACAGGGATTGTGGTAAGTGGTCTCCTATAGATGCCATGGCCATCAGGAATAGGATCCAGGAGTTGCTGTTTCCTCTGGAAAGCCCATTTTTCAGTCTGTCCTGTAGCATTAAACCAGGAGAGGCCCTGAACATCACTTGAGGGATGTGGGACAGGGCCGTGAGCAGCCTGATTTGGAACTATACAGAGATCCGAATGCTCCGGGTGGACAAATAACATGGGTTTTGATCTGAATATGCCAGCGGCTTGCTTCCAAACACATCAGGCTCATGAGGCGTTCCTTCTCCCGGCCACAGAAGATGTTTCTGTGGAGGAGTTGCCACTGCATATGGCATCGAGTAGCTGTTTTCCAGGATTTGACAGTTATTTTTGTTGCTGCTGGCAGAGCGGGTTTTGTGCACGTGTACGTGTGGTTAATCCCTGGTGCAAGGTGGGTTTCTAGGAATTACCCAACCCACTTCGCATGTAGAATTTAAGGTATAAAAGCTCTGATCTGTGCTCCTGTTATTAATTGGATACACGACTGTAGTTTGCTATAGTCAGCTTGTCACCTGAGGATTCCCCGGTGCTTGCCAGACGTGGATTAATCACCGAAGACTCACAGTGTCACTGGGAAACCAGTGTTTATCAATTTAGCAACGGGGAAGTCGAGGCTAAGAGATGACTTATATGGCAGCTAATAACAGCTTTGCTTATTGCTCCCATCATCACAAGCCATCTCTTTTGTAAGACTGTTACTCAGCAGAGTCGGAAGCAAACGGTGATGGATGATAATCTAAAACCAGGCTCTGCGCTTGACCTGTCAACTCAAGATGTTTGCTCTCACGAGAGGGGAGAAGCACGGGAGTTATTGCCATGGACCCGTGCTCTGAAAGCAATATAGCTTATTATTCCTGTCCTCATAAAAACGCTTCTGGGAGGACTTGTGTCACATACAAGCCGCGTTTCTGAATGGCTTCTGAAAAGGAGAAATTAAAAATCACTGTTCAGACCCCTCTGGACTGTGGAGAACTGCTGATCTCTGCGAGCAAGGCAACTCAAGCCTCGTCTCTTCAGCTGGAAGGGCTCCGCGTAGCACTGCCCAGTCCGCAGATGAGGTCGTGGGTTGCTTTCTCTTCCCTCATGACGGAAATAGCCCAAGGCCTGGAAAAGCATTAGCAGGAAGATCACAGCATCAGGAAACACGAAGGGCGCCCAGCCAGGACACGACTGCACAGCTTTCAGCTGCCCAACAATCGGGATGTGGCGGGGGGTTTTTGGGTGAAGGGATTCAATTCCCTCTTGTCGGAATCGCTTGGTTTCCTGGCCAGCTGCCTCCAGCTGGGCGAGCGTGTGAGCATCCCCCTGGACATGCTGCAGCTGCTGCCTCTGCCTTTGCTTTTCTGTTCTTGTCAGCAGACACGAGCACCGTGGACACGGCAAGTGGGGCTGTTCAATAGGGATCAGATGTGCCGCTTCCCGTGCCGCTTCGTCTCGCTTCTGTTTTCCTTCAGGATGGAGCAGTGGAGCCCAGCAGTGCTGAGCTGGCATTACTCATCCCGGTGGAGTTACTCCAGGTTCTCAGCCTGCTTGAATAACCCAAAGGGTTTTGCCTTTTATCTGTGACACACCGGTGGAGCAGTGGGAGGATTTAAATTTGGGGATGGAGTTGGCAGGGAATTTAGCCTGGTGCTTGTGTTCTGCAGTAAACGGTTGCACTGAAGCCTGTTATTCACTAGAGAAACACAATCAGCGGGCTCTGGAGCTGCATCAGTGAGCAGGATAAGGACCTTTTGAACCCTAAAACCCCGAGGTTGGACTTAGGCACGTTGTACCCTTGAAGGATGGAAGCCAGGTGTTAGGGATCTGGTATAATCTCTTTCTCTAAGCTCTCTACGTCTGTGGAACGAATGTGCTGGGTCTGTCCTGGCTGTGTGAAGCCGAGCCTGTCAAGAAGGATCTCGGTTAACTCTGCTTTAGCTCATTAGCAGCTTGTTGGCAATGGACTGGGATAGCTCGGCTCATAATGAACATGCAGGATTGTTCCTGCACATCATTCTGGGGAGCTACAGCAGCAAGTTTGCGAGCAAGGGAGTCAGAATTCCTATATTTAGGTACCTGGTTTCTCCCTTGACATGGTCGGTCCTGCAGTGACGTTGTTTGGTCAGGGAGGAGGAGAAGATGGGGAGAGGGGAGGGCGTGAGCTGCGTCTGGGTTTGCACACAGCTGCTCTGCTCCAGCCTTCTCCCGGCCCTCAGAGAATTTCTGTTGCTTTCTAAGAAGCAAAGGGCCAGAGCTGCAGAAAGGAAAATCCCTGGCAAAGACGATCAGGTGTACGGCAAAAAGCGCTGTGGGGTTGGAGGTAGGTGCTGAACTGAGGGCTGAGGTCCTTTTATCTTCCACTTGCAGCCTGTCCAACACGAGGGCGTGACGGCAGTACCCCTAAGCACATCTCAGCTCATAATTCATCTCCCCAAGGGCTCCGATCAGATAGAAGAGCTCCATATAAAGGAAAGGATGGATAAATGTTCACCCTTGCTTCCTGTAATGAAGCTGGAACTCTTGCAGTCCTGGAACTGAATAGGTCCCTGAGATCACTGTCCTTGAAATCAAACGCTTGAAACCTTTTAAACCGAGTCCAGACACCGAATATAAAGTTCCGTGCTCTCCAAGCCATAGTCAGTTGTATTCAGGGCTTAGTGGATATGAGACTCAAAATGTATTCCTCCTCCACACAGAGTCCAAATGCATCGACTCCTTTTCTTAGCTTGTGATAAAAATGGGGAGGAAATTATAGCTGCTCTCTGCCTCTTGGCAAGAAATAAACTGCCAGACCGCCNCAATATAGCTTATTATTCCTGTCCTCATAAAAACGCTTCTGGGAGGACTTGTGTCACATACAAGCCGCGTTTCTGAATGGCTTCTGAAAAGGAGAAATTAAAAATCACTGTTCAGACCCCTCTGGACTGTGGAGAACTGCTGATCTCTGCGAGCAAGGCAACTCAAGCCTCGTCTCTTCAGCTGGAAGGGCTCCGCGTAGCACTGCCCAGTCCGCAGATGAGGTCGTGGGTTGCTTTCTCTTCCCTCATGACGGAAATAGCCCAAGGCCTGGAAAAGCATTAGCAGGAAGATCACAGCATCAGGAAACACGAAGGGCGCCCAGCCAGGACACGACTGCACAGCTTTCAGCTGCCCAACAATCGGGATGTGGCGGGGGGTTTTTGGGTGAAGGGATTCAATTCCCTCGTGTCGGAATCGCTTGGTTTCCTGGCCAGCTGCCTCCAGCTGGGCGAGCGTGTGAGCATCCCCCTGGACACGCTGCAGCTGCTGCCTCTGCCTTTGCTTTTCTGTTCTTGTCAGCAGACACGAGCACCGTGGACACGGCAAGTGGGGCTGTTCAATAGGGATCAGATGTGCCGCTTCCCGTGCCGCTTCGTCTCGCTTCTGTTTTCCTTCAGGATGGAGCAGTGGAGCCCAGCAGTGCTGAGCTGGCATTACTCATCCCGGTGGAGTTACTCCAGGTTCTCAGCCTGCTTGAATAACCCAAAGGGTTTTGCCTTTTATCTGTGACACACCGGTGGAGCAGTGGGAGGATTTAAATTTGGGGATGGAGTTGGCAGGGAATTTAGCCTGGTGCTTGTGTTCTGCAGTAAACGGTTGCACTGAAGCCTGTTATTCACTAGAGAAACACAATCAGCGGGCTCTGGAGCTGCATCAGTGAGCAGGATAAGGACCTTTTGAACCCTAAAACCCCGAGGTTGGACTTAGGCACGTTGTACCCTTGAAGGATGGAAGCCAGGTGTTAGGGATCTGGTATAATCTCTTTCTCTAAGCTCTCTACGTCTGTGGAACGAATGTGCTGGGTCTGTCCTGGCTGTGTGAAGCCGAGCCTGTCAAGAAGGATCTCGGTTAACTCTGCTTTAGCTCATTAGCAGCTTGTTGGCAATGGACTGGGATAGCTCGGCTCATAATGAACATGCAGGATTGTTCCTGCACATCATTCTGGGGAGCTACAGCAGCAAGTTTGCGAGCAAGGGAGTCAGAATTCCTATATTTAGGTACCTGGTTTCTCCCTTGACATGGTCGGTCCTGCAGTGACTTTGTTTGGTCAGGGAGGAGGAGAAGACGGGGAGAGGGGAGGGCGTGAGCTGCGTCTGGGTTTGCACACAGCTGCTCTGCCCCAGCCTTCTCCCGGCCCTCAGAGAATTTCTGTTGCTTTCTAAGAAGCAAAGGGCCAGAGCTGCAGAAAGGAAAATCCCTGGCAAAGACGATCAGGTGTACGGCAAAAAGCGCTGTGGGGTTGGAGGTAGGTGCTGAACTGAGGGCTGAGGTCCTTTTATCTTCCACTTGCAGCCTGTCCAACACGAGGGCGTGACGGCAGTACCCCTAAGCACATCTCAGCTCATAATTCATCTCCCCAAGGGCTCCGATCAGATAGAAGAGCTCCATATAAAGGAAAGGATGGATAAATGTTCACCCTTGCTTCCTGTAATGAAGCTGGAACTCTTGCAGTCCTGGAACTGAATAGGTCCCTGAGATCACTGTCCTTGAAATCAAACGCTTGAAACCTTTTAAACCGAGTCCAGACACCGAATATAAAGTTCCGTGCTCTCCAAGCCATAGTCAGTTGTATTCAGGGCTTAGTGGATATGAGACTCAAAATGTATTCCTCCTCCACACAGAGTCCAAATGCATCGACTCCTTTTCTTAGCTTGTGATAAAAATGGGGAGGAAATTATAGCTGCTCTCTGCCTCTTGGCAAGAAATAAACTGCCAGACCGCCTCGCTGCACTAGCCTCTACCTGCCATCTGCAGATTAAACAATGGCTGCTGTGGCTTTCATGAAGAGAAAAGCATCCCCAGAAATCCCAGCTCTCTGTGTTTTAGCTGGTTATTTTGTCCAGCTATCGGAAGCACGGAGAAACCAAGTGGAAAAATTCAATCTGGCAGTAAGAGTGCGATGCGTGAAGGCACACAACTTCCAAACCCAGCGAACAAAAATAGCTGCAAGAGGGAAAAAAAAAAATGTGGGCTGAAAGAAGCTCTTTAATTATTCTATTTCTTTCAAAAGCTTTGCCCCTGGCACAGCCGGGCTGCCATTCGTCTAGGGCAGATACATGCGGCGCGGTAAAGCTTGAGCACGGCGTTAGTGGAGAAAAAGAAGCTTCTTTTTTTGGCTCTGTTTGCAGAGAACTGGTAGCAGATCGATCGTGGCCGGAGCCCTGGGCACAAGGGAGGCTGCACTTTCCTAATGAGTCACCAGGATTGCATTTTCAGCCCCGCTGATGGGAGGGGGAAGGCGGTCAGGCTGCCGCTTGCGTTCTAGAGGCTGCTCCCAGAGGGCTGCTCGAGGATGAGGCTGGAAGAAGTGTTGGAGGAAAGCGAAGGGAGGGACTACCCAGCACTTTTCCAGTCTGCTGGAGAAGTTCCTGGGCTGTGGCGTGAATAACTGAGATCTTTGTGATGGTGCTGCAGTAACCAACAACCCACTAAATCTGTGTTTCGGGACACCGACAGAACACCCAGTCTTCTAGAAGCCACCCATTCCCTTCTGTGGTGTCTAAGTCTTTACATCTTTCTCCAACGCTTGCAAGTTGACGCTTCTGAAGCTTACGAGGAACACTGGGAATATTGCAGAGCTTTGAAAAACTCCTGCGGGTGTTGTTTGCGCCGAAGATGGCCATGCTGACATCCGAGTTTTCTCTAATTAGGGAGCAGACATTTGGTTATGTGTCTTTCTCTGTAATTAAGTCAATAGCGTTTGTATGAAGCCTCCCTGCTGGCAGAGGTGTTGTGCAAAGAAATGCTGCAGCAGGACTGAAGAGTAAAGAAATTCCTAAACACAACGGAATTTGAAAGCCAATGAAACAACCAGTGTTGAAGACACCTACTAAAAGAACCTTTTCTGAGCTGTCGAAGGGGCTTCACAGTAAGATCAGGAAGAAGAGGAGAGGGATGCAAGGTCAGGAGAGCACCGCACGGTGCTAAGGGGATAGAGAACGATGTTTCTGTTGTGTCGAAGCAGAAACCCTCGTCCTCTAACAGCACCAACCTGTTGTCTGACCCTTCTGTTGGAGTTTGCAACGAGCCTTTTGGTTGTGTGGGTTGAGTGAGCAGATGAAAGACCAGGAAAAGCAATGGATCTTTCTCTAGCAGGGGCTCAGCTGGTAGAAGCCAAGCCACCATCTATCAGACACACATTATAGGAGTCCCTGAGTCAGGCCAGAGCTTGGAAGGACAGCGGTGGCAACACTGGGGTGGGCATGGATCTGTGTTAGTAATTTTCTGTGATGTCCTTACTGCGTTCCCTTTTCCCAGTGCCTGTGGTGGGACAGAGAGGCTTTAGTAGAAAGCAGAGACTTTCTGCATTACAGTGTTGTCCCAAGACAGAGCTTGTTCTTAAAAATAAAAAATGTAAGTAGAGAAACAGATGCACTACACTTGGTGTTTCTGCTGTTATCACAGGGTGCAGATTGAGTCTCTCGCTAACCCCAGTTTTGAGGAGCTGCTGATGTAAAAAGACCAAAGGATAGAGTTTTTTTCTCTATCCTGGTTTCTTGCCAGCTTCCATAGAGATCCCGGAGAAGGTGAGGGATCGAGGACACTCCTGAGGAGCCGTGCTGTATTCCCACAACTTCAGAGAACGCGGGGCTTGCTCCTTTCCGAAGCAGAGTGCTCAGCTGCCTCCTGGATGGCTCTGGATGGAGGGTATCTGAGATCTGGGCCTGAAATTCTGCCCTCACCCTCTCTTAGGTTGGACATCGTGGCAGGGAAAGGGCTGTCTAGGAAAAGAGATACAACCACGCTTTTATTTGAGGCGCTCAGCAAGTAGCAGACGTTTTGTAAGCACGTATTTCTCCTTGCATGGCAGGAAGGAGAGGAGCCAATTGCAGGCAGTCATTGTGTTTTCTTGCATCCGGTACTTTTGAATGAAAGCAGATTCCAGGCTGTCCTCTACGATATAATGGTGATTAATAACCTAGCCTGTTTCCTCTGGATTTGATGTTCGGCTTATGTTAAGATGTAGGGAGTATTGTTTCGGAGATGACATCAAGAGCTCTTGGATGAACCCGGCATTGGCAGGGATTCAGCGCTTCTTGCTGCTTGCAGAGCTGAAGAACATCACAGCTCGTTTAGGAAGAGCAGACATACTCCTTTTTTCCCCCTTCAGACTCGCTTGCTAAAAGGAACCAGATGAGGAGAGGGCAGCACTGGAGTCATCAGCAGCCTGTGAATGGCCAGCGTCCCCTTTCTACCCTCCCTGACTGGGAGCAGCATGGCCAAACCACAGGTTAGAAGGTGTTTTTAGTGGAAAACGGACATTGATGGACATTAGGCTGGACATTAAGAAAAAAAATTTTCACAGAAAGGGTCATTGGGCAGTGTCAGAGGCTGCCCAGGGAGGGGGGTTGAGTCACCTTCCCTGGAGGGGTTAAAGGGACGGGTGGACGAGGTGCTGAGGGACATGGTTTAATGTTTAATAGGAATGGTTGGACTCGATGATCCTGTGGGTCTCTTCCAACCTGGTGATTCTATGATTCTGTGATTGATGGAGGAGGCACTCCTCTGCTTGGAAGCAATATCATCTGGGAACTAGAGAGCAGTGGAAGGGGAGCTCTCTTGGAAGGAGAGAGAGCTTTTCATCACCATTCTTGAACGTGCAGTTAATTTAGATTCAACAAGACAGTTTTTAGGCCCTCAAAGAGGCTGCTTAGAATGGGGTCCTGCAACAGGAGCTGCGAGGTGGGGATGGGGATGGGGTGGAGGCTTCTGCACGGAGCCAGCAAAATCGACAGACGAGATGGAGAGTCTGCTGAGGAAGGATGCTAATCTGTCACTCTCTCATTTTTCACGCGATGCCCAATGTATTATTTAGCCTTTCCAGCCTTGCAGGTTGCAGGGTGGTGTGTCAGCATCTCCAGGCTCTCCTACCAACTGCGGCTTCTCGGTGTTCAGCAGTGTCAGAAGGGGCTTTACTCTGCTTCACGTTGTTATCAGTTAGGTGCCACCTCCTTGAAACGCAGATCCGTGGAGGGGAGGAGAGTTCCCACACTCGTACGACATTACCTGGCTTCTGGTGTCATCAATGAAAGAGCATTTTATTGTCATTAATCAAAGCGCGTGTCGCATGGGATGTCCCAATCAGCTGGCTGGTCACAGCCCACACGAGGCTTTGGAGGGGGGTGTGTGTGGGTAGAAAAGCTGCTCTCTCCTGTAGTGTTTGAAGCTGCTGAGGATCTTCTGGCTGCTAGAGACAGACCTGACAACAGTTGGTCTCCTGTCTTACTCCAGTGCTGTGGGAGGACAGACTCTCTCTTCTTTGCTCCTCCTGGATTACTCAGGGCTGCAGCAAATGTTGGCCGCCTCGTAGCTTACGGATGGGGACTGCACTCACCTGTGGAAGGTATTATACATAATTCCCATCGAAGAATGCTCAGAGTAGGTATTACTGAGTGTGCTGTGCTGCTTTGGTTAGGTGTCCCTGCCCATGGCAGTGGGGGCTGGAGATGGATGGGCTGGATGGTCCCTTCCAGCCCAAACTCTTCTCTGACTCAATGATTTCTTCAGGACTTTTGCTGTTCCCTTCTTTTTGTGGGTGTCCTGTCCTTTTGCTGCGCTAGCAGGATTGATTTGTGGAGCTCTGAGCCACGTCTCCCCCTAACTGTTCTTCCAGCTGGCACGTGTTCAGTGCTGGGTTTTTTCAAGCATAATACTTCAGAAACCAATATTTTGAATTACAAGCCCGCAAACTTAAGGAGCTCCTTGCAGTGAAGTTTTGGTTTGCTTATCCTCGGTGCATCGGCGTGGAGTGAGGCTCACCACATCTCCAGGTGTGTGGTTAAAGAAACAACCATCAAATATAAACATCGTATAGCAGCGAGCAGCTCTGCAAGGGAAAACTCTCAGGTTTACAGCGCTTCCTGATGCACTCTGGCCTCCAAAAAACTCATTTCTTACCACATTCCTCAGTCTGGGAATGCCTCTTGCGAATGGCTGATGTCATGTTAATGTTTCGCTTTGCGAGGGAGGCCTGGTGACCTTTGCAGCTGGATTCTACTGGCCTCTTACTGTCACATCTGTCCAGTGACGTGGAAAGAAAACAGATCTGATAATCGTGGAGCAGATTTATCCGTACGCAAGCAAAACCCCACGTGTGTGAAAGAGATTTATGGCGTTTGGTTACAAAAGGACCAATATGTGTTTCTGCTTGAGCGATGGTCCCTAAGGTTCAGAGGAGAGAATTCACCACGTGGCTGCACTTCAAGCACAGTCATAACCTAGAAAATGGGGTTTGGTGGTACTGGAGCAGGCAATTCGTGCCTGAAGTGAATGGGTGGCTAAGGTGCCATAGTGGGTATCTCTGTGCCTCTGAGCTTTGCAGAATCAGAGCAAAGCCACTAAATGAGTTTGCTGTGTGTGACTGCCACAGCACATCTGAATTTCTCCGTGGCGCTGACAGAAAAGAGCAGAATCTCCATCTCTTTCCCCAGCCCTGTGGAATTCATTGCTGGGGAGGTGTGATCCTTCTCCTGAGTAAGCGAATCTTGAGCTAACTAGCAGCAGGAAACTCTGAAGTGGGAAGCGTGAATCCCTCCTCCTCTCCAGCACCATCACACATTCTGTACTCACCTGGGACTTTGTGGCTTCTTTCCCAGTCATCAAAAGCAATCAGTTAATTATTTCTTTGTGCTGTTGTCATTGCAGGGCAACCATCGATGAAGTGGAAACAGATGTGGTGGAGATAGAAGCAAAGCTTGACAAGGTAAGATGGGGCAGCTTAGCACATCGGTTTGAAGAGGGGCTGATATCAGAGTTCCTGCTTAGGAACCAACCTCCTCGAGAAAGTGAACCCATCTCAGGCTGTCAGGAAACAAATGGATCATACCTCAGGCTTGTCAGCAGGTCCGTGTCTCCCTCTGCTGCTAGAGACCTCTCCAGGCTCCTTTCTGACTGCCAAAGGAGTTAGGACGAGAGGTCCAGGGGTCCTGGATCTCAGGGGACCGACGCTGCTGCTCACGCTGTGGAGAGTTGTTTCAGCGCTGTTTCCCCTCTCCATCACCTCGCTCGTGATATTCTGCTGCATAAGGTTAGAGCTGTTACGGGTCTGTGCAGCGCTCTGTACAGCTCAGGGATGTAAGCTGATGCTTGCAGGAAAACAAGAGGCTGGATTCAGACTGGTGATGGTGGTCGCTGTCTGAGGTTCATCCTGACCGTGCACCACAACCGTAATCTGAGCCTGGAAATATCCTTTCAGGGACCAGTTTGGCCATTTGATATTTATGCTGGTGATTTTTAACGTCTAGTTGGTAGTTTGGGTCTAAGTCAGAGGCTTTATGATGGGAGGCGACTTCTCCACCCCCACTTCTCCTGATGTCTGTGGCATCAGCCAAGTTGTTTCTAAATGAGAACAGAGACAAATGAAGAAGAGGAGCCAGAATTGCTGTTGGCTTTTTATCTGTGAGCTTTCCCACAGCTAGCAAGGGATAAAACTGTGTCTGATGGAGAAATGGGCTTTGTTGAAGTCACAAGCCTTAGGCAAAGCTGTGTCCTATAAAACCTATTTACTAATCAAGCTGCTTGAAATGTTTATCTGCACAAGCTAACTAGTCTCACCAGTGAAAGCTGCAAAGGGATTTAAGTTATCTCTTTTCCTCTAAGCTGAGGCTCTAAAGACAAAGCAGGGGTGAAACTTGCCCTGATTCTAGCACTGCTGCTGTTGTTGGATGATTCGTTATGCCAGGAACCATCCTGGAGTGGGGAGGGTGACCTGGAAGTACAAGAGCTGTTCAGAGCTCTCAGCTTTTATTGCTCAGTGCTTTCTTGCAAATTGATTTGAGCTCCTTTGGGTGAGGACGGCATTAAAACAATAGCCTCATGCAATTATGCCTTTCCCCTGACAGCAGTTACGAGGTGGCATCCTGGTGGGCAGACGTTTCGTTCTGTTTGCGGGCATCGTTTCCCCTTCTCTGCAGAGACACAAAGTGCTGGCTCGGTCACTGTCAGCAACAGGCTCATCAGGCTGGGATCCAGGGCAAGCGAGGCTGGAGTTTGCATCTGAAAAACCGCTGAAGTGCAACTTGGATTCTTTGGGACAAGATTCCACCACCCCCAGACAGAATAAATCAGCCTTGGGTGGCCCAGCTCCTCTCCTGGGTACCAGCTGTGTGGATGCCCTGGGCAGCCTCTCTAGGGCTTGGGACACGTGTTGTTTAGCATTACCCTAGCTGGCATGACTAGTTCTGAAAGAGCAGTGAGCTGGCAAGGACTGACTCTGTTTCTCTTTGTTTATAGGTTATTATCCTTTTAACACCTGTATAAAATGGAAGTAAAAGGCAGTGTAAATGATTTGTCCAAGGCAATGCCAGAGATTTGGGCTTGTTTGCTGTTCTAGAGAGATTTCTGACCCATGCTCTGCCTGCAAAGCCATCACCTCTCCCCTCGGGAGTGGGATTGTGCTGAATGACCTTCAGCTCCGAGTAACACAGCCTCGGCCCCATGTGTTTGTGCAGAGGTAGAAACCGCCACGTTGCAGAA
>WAAB01022916.1:93315-119471 GCA_013389865.1 Piaya cayana
AATCTGAGCCTGGAAATATCCTTTCAGGGACCAGTTTGGCCATTTGATATTTATGCTGGTGATTTTTAACGTCTAGTTGGTAGTTTGGGTCTAAGTCAGAGGCTTTATGATGGGAGGCGGCTTCTCCACCCCCACTTCTCCTGATGTCTGTGGCATCAGCCAAGTTGTTTCTAAATGAGAACAGAGACAAATGAAGAAGAGGAGCCAGAATTGCTGTTGGCTTTTTATCTGTGAGCTTTCCCACAGCTAGCAAGGGATAAAACTGTGTCTGATGGAGAAATGGGCTTTGTTGAAGTCACAAGCCTTAGGCAAAGCTGTGTCCTATAAAACCTATTTACTAATCAAGCTGCTTGAAATGTTTATCTGCACAAGCTAACTAGTCTCACCAGTGAAAGCTGCAAAGGGATTTAAGTTATCTCTTTTCCTCTAAGCTGAGGCTCTAAAGACAAAGCAGGGGTGAAACTTGCCCTGATTCTAGCACTGCTGCTGTTGTTGGATGATTCGTTATGCCAGGAACCATCCTGGAGTGGGGAGGGTGACCTGGAAGTACAAGAGCTGTTCAGAGCTCTCAGCTTTTATTGCTCAGTGCTTTCTTGCAAATTGATTTGAGCTCCTTTGGGTGAGGACGGCATTAAAACAATAGCCTCATGCAATTATGCCTTTCCCCTGACAGCAGTTACGAGGTGGCATCCTGGTGGGCAGACGTTTCGTTCTGTTTGCGGGCATCGTTTCCCCTTCTCTGCAGAGACACAAAGTGCTGGCTCGGTCACTGTCAGCAACAGGCTCATCAGGCTGGGATCCAGGGCAAGCGAGGCTGGAGTTTGCATCTGAAAAACCGCTGAAGTGCAACTTGGATTCTTTGGGACAAGATTCCACCACCCCCAGACAGAATAAATCAGCCTTGGGTGGCCCAGCTCCTCTCCTGGGTACCAGCTGTGTGGATGCCCTGGGCAGCCTCTCTAGGGCTTGGGACACGTGTTGTTTAGCATTACCCTAGCTGGCATGACTAGTTCTGAAAGAGCAGTGAGCTGGCAAGGACTGACTCTGTTTCTCTTTGTTTATAGGTTATTATCCTTTTAACACCTGTATAAAATGGAAGTAAAAGGCAGTGTAAATGATTTGTCCAAGGCAATGCCAGAGATTTGGGCTTGTTTGCTGTTCTAGAGAGATTTCTGACCCATGCTCTGCCTGCAAAGCCATCACCTCTCCCCTCGGGAGTGGGATTGTGCTGAATGACCTTCAGCTCCGAGTAACACAGCCTCGGCCCCATGTGTTTGTGCAGAGGTAGAAACCGCCACGTTGCAGAACGGGCTGGATTTCCTTTCCAGAGGATCTGTCCAAACCCCTAGTGTACGTCTGGGCTCCAGATGTGACAGGAACGGCATCTGTTTGCTTTTCTTTGCTGGGCTTGGATGGGATTGTACAAATCTGCATCCAGCGCCGGTCTGTCAGATTGCGTGGACAGGGGAGGACGTGAGGGTGAAAGAATGAAGACTCTATATCCTATATATGCACAGATATACCACGTGTGACTGTATATATTTATACATCCAGATATATTTTTACTGCAGACAGAGGCAAGCGAGCTCGTTCTGCAACGTGTGCATGTAGATTAGACCCCCAAAAGCCTCGTGGCTGCATAAATAGAACGAGCGCCGAGCCCAAAACCGGCACACACGCTGCAGTGGGGCTTTGGCATCCAGCCAGACTCGAGAGCTTCTCATTCCCAGCCCGTGGGTGAGGCTGGTTGATAGGGGAAGATTTCTAAAGCCATTTTTTCATTAGTTAGATTAATATCCCTAAACAGCTCCTGGATTTTGAGGATGGAAAACTTCAGCTCCAAGCAGTGTTCGTGATGAGCAAATAAAGGGTTTCACTTAGTTAAAAAGCCCAGAGCAGTCGTGATTAAAAAAAAAAAAAACCAAACCCAGAAAACAAACAAACAGTTAAAGAAAATGTGCTCAGTGGCCAGCTCGTACTCTTGCAAATCCTCTGGTTATGGATTTATCTTAGGTTGTTGAACGTAACCTTTTACAAGGAGCTTTGGCTGCGAGGAGATAGGCTGATGGCCAGGAATTCCGGCTCCGCTCTTTTCAGCGGGTTCCAGGCGTGCTGAGGCCGTTTGCTGTGGCTTGGAAGTCTGGGAATGTTCCCTGCAGCTGTTGTATTATCAAAAGTTAATAAGAGCTGTCTGGAGATGGATACCTGTGCTGCAGCAAACATTCCACCCTGTTTTGCTGCACGTTCCAGGTGACTTCACGATAATCAGTAAAATTGGGATGAGAACTACAACATGCTTAAAATTGTTCATGTTTCTCAGAACAAAGCTCTTTCCAGGTCCATCAGGAGGACGGCTCTAAGTCTCAGGCAGCCCAGAGCTAGATGCTGTAACCCCTCACCGTGTGCCAAAAGCTTCCTGGGGCTGCAGAGCTGTGGGGTTGATTTATAGGTATCCACAATCTCGATGGAATGACCTGTGTGGGAGCAAACACAGATTTTCACTGGCTGCACACAGCAGACGTGGCTTAAGCAGCCCTGAGCAGTCGGTTTAAAGGAAACATGATACAAACAGAAAGGGTGATTGGGCAGTGGGAGAGGCTGCCCAGGGAGGAGGTTGAGTCACATTCCCTGGAGGGGTTTAAGGCACGGATGGATGAGGTGCTGAGGGACATGGGTTAGTGTTTGATGGGAATGGTTGGACTCAATGATCCGGTGGGTCTCTTCCAACCTGGTTGTTCTGTGATTCTATGAAACCCACCAGGCTATTTCGTGCTGAATCCCCTTCCATCCAAGGCAGCAGCAAGACAAGTCTCCACAAGCATTCAGAACAGCCCTCGAAGGCTCGACATTCCCAGAGAGCAGCGTGTTCCCAACAGGCTGATTCTAGACAGCTTATCACTTCCAAGCAGCTCCAAGGAGTCTTACCTCTCCTCAGTCCATCTGTGTGATCAGGTTCCTTTTGTTGCAGTCCTGATGCCTCGGGATAGAGTGAGCGGTAGGAAACCCATTGGAAAAAAAAAACGGGCTGCCCTGATTCATTTGTCCTCAGGGGACAGCCCGGAACTGTTCTTAAGTGACAAGTGGAATGCTGACAGCATGACGTACCCTGAGAAGTGCGATTTGCATCCCTCTTGCTGCCACGTGCAGTACGGGTTTGCTAGCAGAGCCGCACCACTAAGAGCATTGGCATCTTGTTCTGGAGCTGTGGTGTTGGTGCAGATTGAAACCAGTTTGATGTGATCAGCTGCCTGTCCGCTCACACCTCTCCTCTCGTGCAGCTGGTGAAGCTATGCAGTGGGATGATCGAAGCCGGCAAGGCCTACATCACCACAAACAAGCACTTTGTCAGCGGAGTCCGCGACTTGTCACAGCAATGCAAGAAGGATGAAATGATTTCGGTAAGTCATCCTGTGGGGTGGAGGAAGAGACGCAGTGAGGGCTGGGGAGTCTTGAGCTCCCTGATGCTGTGGCCCTTCTACCGTTTAAGTAGCCAGTTAGACTCATAGGCTCGTAGAATAGTTTGGGCTGGAAGAGACCACGAAGCCCATCCAGTTCCAACACCCTCCCATGGGCAGGGACACCTCCCACTGGATCAGGGGCTCCAAGCCCCATCCAACCTGACCTTGAACCCCTCCAGGGATGGGGCAGCCACAGCTTCTCTGGGAAACCTGGGCCAGGGCCTCCCCACCCTCACAGGAAAACATTTCTTCGTCATATCTCATCTCAATCTCCCCTCTTCCAGTTTAAAACCTTCCCCCTCATCCTGAGCTGCTCCCCAGCTTTCCTGGAACCCCTTTCAGTACTGGAAGCTGCTCTAAGTTCTCTTCTCCAGACTGAACAACCCCATCTCTCTCAACCTTGCCTCGTATGGGAGGTGTTCCAGCCCTCAAATCATCTCTGTGGCCTCCTCTGGACCTGCTCTAACAGATCCACGTCCTTAGTATAAGATTTTATTTGTGGAGGAGCGTAGAGACCATCTGATAATGCCTCGCTGGAAGATCAGAGTGAGCTTCATCATTTGCAGGGAGAACTGGACTTTGAAGAAGCCGCAGTGCTGGCAAGGTTGTTGGAATCTAGGTCAGTAAGCATCAGTCACTTAGGCAAGGCGGGTAACCAGCAGCCTACGCAAGCGACAACTGACATGTTGATTTCAGCACTAAACTGGAAAGGACAAGGAGCCTATGGCTTCGGTGTCAGCTATTTTTGAAATGCCTTCTTGCCAAATGGCAGAGCGGCTCCTCAGCGGTTTAATGAGAGTCTCTCAGCCGTGCAACCCCTGGGGATGAAGGGCAGCTGCTTCTATTCACTGCCAGTTCTCTTTACCTTTTTCTCTTGCAGGAGTGCCTCGATAAATTTGGAGACAGTCTGCAGGAGATGATTAACTATCACATGGTAAGATGCCGCTCCCTCGTGTCTTTTTTGCGTGCTGATGGCGAGGTCTTTCTCGAGGCCCTGATTAAAGGTCTCCTGCGTTTGGCTTACTTGACACTGCGCAAAGGTGGGGCCCAGGGAGGGGAGTGTCTTTTGGGTTCCAGGTCCTGCACGTTGCGTAGCCAAGAGAGCAGCAAGGATCTGGGAGTTGCTCCTTGCAGCAATGTTAAGTCTGTACTCACGAGGATCCATCCTGATGCATCTTGTACACTAGGAAATGGGATTTCCACAGCCTTGCAGAAGAGGCATCACTTAGTGAAAGGGTATTTACTGCTGTGTGGGGGCCTTCTGGCTCGTTTCAGGTCAGAGGTGTACACTGAATATGTAGAAGGGTGAGGTTAGAAACCCCTTCGTGAAAGGACGAGCTCACAGAGGTCCCACATTACAGGTACCTTGCTCTTATTTTTGGGTTGTAGTGAGGACAGGAAGGGTCCTGAGGAGTTCTAGCTTTTAACAGCTTGCGTGTATAATCTTGTTGCTGCAGATTTAGAGTAGACTGGGGCTTGGCATTCCAGTTTGTGACATGAGGACACCGGCACAGCTGTGAGTGGATCAAACCGAAAAGACTGTATTGTTCAGTTGGTGCTCGAAGGATATGGAGTGTGTGCAGCTCAGTGTTTAAGGATAACACAGGACATATTAGTGCTACCCTGGGATGAAAGGAGGGAAATTCTCAGACAATGAGAATTCTCCTGAGCTCATTATCTCATTAACAGAGCACAAGGAGTTAGAATCTGCCTTTGCTCTGTCCCAAACATCCACTCGTGACATATAAACCTCATAGAAGAGGAAGATGCTTCATGTTTGGTGGCTCTGTGCCAGCCACAATTTTAAGTCTGTAAGTCAGTAGAAGCTTGAAGCACAAGTGCTTTAAAGTAAAGGAAACCTCAGGATGGCAGCACGGGACTGACCCACTTTTATACCGCGATGCCCCTGTCGAAGTACATTAGGCACAGTGCTTGCTTTTGGGATGCAAGTTAACCACGTGCAGCTGGAGAAGAGCCTGCATCGGGTCCATTTAATTATTTCATGAAGCAGGTGGGGAGACTGTCTCTGAGTTTAAAAAAAGGGCAGGGAAAAAGAAGTACCGCACGCAGCTCTCCGAGGGTGTTTGGGAACAGTCAAACAGCTGTAGAGCAGTGTTGGTGGTGGGGAGAGAGCGAATAAAGCCGTGTGAGCAGCAGCGAAAAGGAGCGTTTGTGTCAAAGCAGAGAGAGTAAAACCCTGATTTTCTGGTGTGGCTCAAATTCCATCTGAAAACGTAAGGCCTTTTTGCCAAGGAGGATATCAAACCCCTGAGAAGCAATCGCTGTGTTCCCAGGGATTGCGCTGCAGCTGTGCTGATAGAGGCTGGGCTGAGGAGTGAGTGCAGCCCAGGCAGGAGGATGCAGCCACAGCCAGAAACCTCTGGATGCAGAATGATGTCTGCAAGCTGCGCTCCGCCAGCTGTGCAGCTTCCCCTGGATCCCTCATCTCTGCCAAAAGTGGCACTTCTGGGGTTGCTCTTTGCCTCGGCCGAGTGATAAAGCAGAAGGACCCTTCCCAGAGCTGTCAAACCCCCATCCCGTGCACCCCACCCCAGTCACCAGGGCTGAACTCCCCACTGCATGGGACTCAGGGGGTGTAAAAGGCAGCGTGCCCCTACCTCTAGGTGCATGCAGGAGGGGATACGTGCTTAAATCCTCCCTCCCACCCGCCTTTGGAGAGCACCCTCTTCCCTTGGTGCGCGGCGCCGGGAGTCCCTCTCCGGGAAATGGCTTTGGAATGAGAGCTGCATCTCGAGCCCTCTCCGGCGGCTGCTCAGTTAGCAGAGTTATTTTTAGTGCCTTCTGCTGTCTCCTTTGTGTGTGCCCGTGCGTGTGTGGATGTGTATCTTGGCTCATCCGGGGGCCGAGGATCTCAGCTATGAAACAGTTGTCAGTGCTTACTCTAGGAATGCGGCCAGGACAGTATGTACAACTGGAACAAGTTAAAAAGAAGGGAAGATATCCCCCCCAAAAAAATTGGTTGGAAAAGCTTGTTCTACAGTTTTATTGCTGGAGCACGGAGCCTGGAGATACGCTGATCCTGGTTCAGCAAAATCCAAGCGTAAAATCTGCGTGGATGTAGGAGATGAACACACTGAGCTCCAGAGCATCCCCACCTTCCGCTTAATGCACAAGGAGGAAAAAACATCAAAGGATCTGGAAAGGAAAGATGCCAGATGGGAGGGTTGAGTTCAGAAGAGCTGGAATCAGTGTCCTCTGCCTCTTTTTTTGTGCTCTTAGCCACATGCAAGTGGGCTAATGCCTTACTCATGTCAAAGCAGGCGTAGAAGTTAGAAACCTCAATGCCTTCACGGATCTGGGCTGTTGTGCTTTTATGTCTCAGCTTCCATATCTGAAAAAAAAACGTTTCAAGTGCTTTCCTGTCTCTGAGAGGCTATTGGGAGGAGACACGGACCAACAACTAACAGAAGCTCTCTTAATCCTTGCCAGGTAAATGCCAGGGTTGGCAGAAAGATGAATCAGTGCCTCAGGTAATGGAATTCTTGCCTGAGCTGTAGAAAGGGATGAAACCAAGGATGGATAGACAGACAAAGGGAAAAGAGGACAGGTTTAATGCTGGGATTAAAGGTGCTGGGACTCAAATCCTGTTCAGCCACACAGACTTCTAGGAGATTACGCTGATATAACTGGAAATTGTATTGGGCCCCTGTCTGATGTTGAAATCTGAGTGAGACCTGCTGTCACGAGCAGCTCCGCTCCTTTGGGAGCAGCATCCGTGGAGGATTTGAACTACAATCCACCTGCCACTCAGCCAGCAGTTCTCACTGTCCCTTCCCTGTGCTTCTTGCTGTGATTCGATAAGATGAAACCAAGCAACCGCCTTCCAAAGCTGTTTGACCTTTGCAAAACCAAGCGCGGCGGTGCAGAAAGCACTCGCACCTTCTGGGTTAGTTCCCAGGTAGCAGACTGGCTTCCCTCAGGAGCTGGTTTAATCTAAGCGGTTCATGACCTCTCCCAGCCAGCCCAGCCTTGCTGTACCGCAGAGGGAGGCGGTCCTGGTGCCCCTCCTGCCTCCTCTCCATCTTCGACTTTCTCCAGCACCTTTGTCCTCCCTCCCCTGTGCTGATGCAGGGGTCATGCAGATGCAGAGAGCATCCCAAACTGGTCTGGTTTTTGTCTAGTTAAAGCCATTTCACAGTGCAGCCTCACAAACGCAGCAAACAAGCTCGTGCTGGCTGAAAAGTTCATGAAGCTGTGGTCCAAGGCTTCCCTGAGCTGTGCTCTGGAGGTGGCTGCCTCTCCCCATTAAATATTTAAGGATTTTGGGCTCCTGGCTTTGCCTCGTTGTGTTGACTGCCTGATGTGTCTTGCTCAGGCAGCTGTTACCCTGGGGTTGGCTTTGCAGGGGAGACGAGAACGGTTGGATGGCTCCGACAAACTGGTGTAGGTAATGAGGATTGAGTAAGAGGTCAAGGAACTAATGCCTCTCGCTGGTTGTGTTTGATTTGACTAGTGAGCCGGAGAATGGCAGCGCCCTGGCAGCCCCAGCGACCACGTTCCTGTAACGCACCAACTGCTTGGCAGGGAGGCTGGTTTTGCTCACTGCTTCGGGGCAAATGTCCTTCTAAAGTCTTGGGGAACTGGCTTCCTAGGATGGTCTGTTCTGAAACGGGTGCTTGGGTGGCTTGAAAAAGAGCTTCCTCCCCACGTTACAATGCTGACCTCTTGAGGCATTGCTGCAGATGTCGGTAGCAGCAGCAGCAGAGGAGCCAGAGGTCCGGCTGGCTGCCAGTGCCACCTTGGAATTGGGTTCCAAGGGTGTTCTGTGTGTCTCTTGGTGGCTCTCCTGTGCCTAGATGAATATTGCATTTGGCTCTAAGCGTGGTCGTTCCCTCTCCTAACAGTCATGACTGTGCGTGGGTCATGGCTGAGGTCCTGTTCCCACCTTTTCTAGCAGCAGTTCCGCTGTCTGATTCTCAGCGGTGCTAACACTGCATTATCTAAGGGATACGGGTCCCAGCCTCAGGCACCCTAGACCCAAAATTTCAGTTCATGCAGGAGGAAAACACCTGATGAGAAATCACTGTGACTCCTCCCTGTGTTCCAAAAGCGAAATGCTTCCCCTTTCCCTATTGACTCTAGGAATCCCACATTTGCCAGTTGTGCTAAGTTGAAAGCATCAGTTCTTACCTCCAAGACTGGTAAAAGTCCATGATTAGGGTAATTGGTTCTTTACGAAACATGAGCAGGGCAGGGGTGCAGGGTCTCAGAGGTATTTACTTCTCCAAGTACCACTGGGCTCGGGGTAACTGAGGCACTTGGACACCTTGGCAATGTTAGAGAAGATGAGATTTTGCTCCTGAAAAATTCCTTGCACGTGAGATCCTGAGGACATGAGGGTTCTTCCTTTCACTGCATAAACCCTTCAGTATCCCAGAGCTCTTCTCTGGTCTGTCTCATTATTTGTGCTCTTCTGGTCTGTTGTTCCCCTCCCTGCCAGGAGCCTCAAGGAGCTGATGTTCTGCACAAACTCCCCAGCCCGTCCTCCAGCAGCGTCTTTGCAGCGAGGGCCCCAGCTGATCTGAAAGATGCTGCGTCGCGTCACATCGCCCTGTCAGGCGAGCTTCCATGCTCTGGTTAGAGGTGCACGATCCATGACAGGGAACAAGTTTTCAGCCACCTCTGAGAGACCCCTGAGCAGCGGGTGGCAGCTGGGGACGGCAGAGCCTTGCAGCAGCCTTCCTGCACAGCTCACTAGAGTGAACCGTTCCCTTTCTCATGAGCCTGAGTGGCACGAACTGGAATTCTGCTCGAGGGCCTCCCTTGTGACCCCTCCTCCTCACAACATACCGCACTGGAGCAAATAGATTTTAACGATGGCTCACCAAGCTCTCCTTCCCTGGAAACGCTCCTTGCTTCTCTGCAGACAGATGCTGAGCTGACACCTTCAGAACCTGTGTGTGTGCTTGCTTGCCCCCTTAGCACATCCCCTAAACCACAAAACAGGTTGGAAGGCGTTAAATCCTAGTCTTGAAGTCGATCTTTTTCTCCTCAAACTTAAGATTAGGTCAGAGTTCCCTGTGCTGTTAGGTGCGGTTCTTTGTAGAGAAGTCGTGTACCTCATCAGCTCTTAGGGAGGCAGATTTGCCTTTCCACAGACCGGTAAAGCAGACACAACTGGCTGTGCTCCATGCCAGCCTTTTGGTGCTGACGAGCTGGCTTAATTAAGAGACTTAAACCTTATCTTTCCATGCAGTTCCTTCTCTCTGTGTGATCAGAAAGACAGGATAGTGAAAGGATGCAAGTGAAGGTGCTGTGATGGGCTTTGGCTGAGCCCCTTACGTGCATCTGCAGCAGCATCAGGTATTTTCCAGCTCGGAAGATGTGTCATTAACAATCGCCCTCGTCAGTGCTACTCCAGACAGCTCAGTGTTGAGCTTCATTAAGTCCTAAGCTTTCCTCCCTGCCATAATTCATGGCAGCTACGTCACAGGAATCCTCAGGCAGGAGCAGGAGCAGCTTGCAGGGGAGATTTAGCGATGCTGAGCGAGCCGGGGAGCGTTTCCTGCTGACGAGAAGAAAAGCCACCCAAGCTGTCATGAGTCAGTGAGGCAGATGGCAGATGTCAGGGGTGGAGGGCACTGGTGGAGCTCGGGGGGGAAGGAGCAAGGAAGAGAAAGCGGAGGGAGCTTCCAAGCTGTCTGTTCTCCACAGGGTTGCACGGACAACCTGCATTTTTTGAGTGCTTGGGAAGGGTCCACATGCATCAAGCTACCGCGGTACGGGATATCACTGATGGATGCAGAATTCTATCTGACAGAGGAGATGCTTTCTGTCTGTTCGTGGCTTCACAGGCTTTGCTGTTGTGTTCTAGCGCAATGATGTTGTGCTAGTTCAGAAGACTTCAGCCAGCTGCTGCCCTTGAAGTTGGATACCAGTCTAGTGGTCAGCGAGCTCAGTGCTGTGTCCTGGCTTTCAGAAAAACTGAGATTTTTCAGTGTCTAGAATGTCTTAGAATGACCACTTTCTAGTTGGGGAAGAGAAGTGGCTTCAATAATATGTAAGGGGCAGGAGCAAATGTTAGAATCATAGAGTCATAGAGTCATAGAATGACCAGGTTGGAAGAGACCCATCAGATCATCGAGTCCAACCATTCCTATCAAACACTAACCCATNCCCCCAGCTCTCTCAGCCGTTCCTCATAAGGCCTGTTCTCTAGCCCCTTCACCAGCCTTGTTGCTCAATGTTCTTTAGCCTAAGCACAAACTGGAGCTCTTGAGCTTTCTGTGAGAGAGACTCAAGCTCAGCTTGGATCACAAGTTGGGCTTAGACCGTGTTGACATCCGGCATGTGTAATAGGAGCAGCCTTGCTGGCTCGTTTTCCAGAGCACAGATCCTCAAGTGAGCTGGATTACAAAGGCGTCGCGGCTGGAGTTGCTGCTCATGGGTGGCATTTATTTGCTGGGCCATCGCTTCAGAGATGTAGGACCACATCCTACAGCCAGACATTTAAGCATCCCTTGCCAAAAAAAAGGATGTTTTAATTCTACCTCACCCTCCTGCGCCTTCGGTTACTACATTCAGCTGCAAGAAGCTGCAGTGAAAGAGAAGTAACCTGTAGGAATATGAAATCAGGGGAAAGCATACAGTATGGTCTCATTGTTGAGTTCTGTTTTGTTACTTGAGCAGCCGCAGTGGTATTTACGTGCTCTTTCTGAACAAAGCTGCAGTGCCTCCGCTTTGGAAGTCTGCTGGTGGGACACGGTTCCCAACGCTGGATAAAAAGGGCAGGTTCTGACTCCTAGGCCACCAGACAACCAACCCTCATTTAAATGCAACAGAAACCAGTCCCCAGACTGTTTGTGGGGGCATCGATGAGAACCAGGCCTCCGGGCTGGCCGCGAGGGAGATAAGCACAGAGATGTGACTCATCCAGCTCAGGACCGTGGTGGCTGGGGTGGTGAATTGGCAGAGCTGGAGAAGGGCGAGCTGCCTCTGTCCAGATGTCAGACAGCTGCAGAGGAAGCTCCACACCCTTCATCTCATCGGCTGGGGCCAGTTATTGCAGGAGGACCGCTGATTTGCTTAGTGACCATGATCTCATCTGGGGCTGTGGCTCTTGCTAAAAGACCTTCCCTGGAGGGATTTAAGGGATGGGTGGACAAGGCACTGAGGGACATGGTTTAGTGTTTGATAGGAATGGTTGGACTCAATGATCCGGTGGGTCTCTTCCAACCTGGTTATTCTATGATTCTATGATCCACCTGGCGATCTGTGAGCCCTGATATGTCAACCAACTTCTCAGCTTGGCCTCAGACCTGCCTCATCGCCATGAGTTTAGCTGATGGTCTGGACTCTTGGTTGGATCTGGCCACCATCACTGGACCTACGCTGCTTTCTTGATGTTGTGGAGCCTTGGCTGGTGACCCCCCTGCTCTGCCCACTGCGTTATCCTCCCTCACCTCCTGGTCCAGTGGCCTCTGCTGCTTCTTGATAAACTCCCACCACAAATACTGTTCTCTGCTTTTGATCTCTCCTCAAGCACTGCTCCTGTGAGCAGCTGTGATGTCCTACTTCTGAGTCTCATGTGTATAAGTGCTGAGAGAAGCAGTCCCCAGCCAAACAATCTCACTTCTTTTTCAGCTTCTGCTTCGCTTTGAAGCCTGGTGGGATCTTCTCTTCTCTTGCAAGCTCTGTAGAGCATCGTGTGGGAGTAGCAGGGACGTCCCTTTGGATCTCTGATGTCTTTTATCTTGATTTTAGGCTTACAAGTCCAGGAATAACATCCTGGGCTGCTGAACTTGCTTTCGTTTCCTGGAGGCATGAAATTCCTAAGCCCCCTGTCAAACACAGATTTGGATTTATCTTGTTTCCTAGAAGCCCACGTAGGATCTAGCGTTTCGCTTCTGTTGGGTGAGAGCTGTGTTAACTCCCTTCTTTCATGCTCCGGCCCAGATGTGCGTGAGTCACAGGCTGGACTTCTCATGGCTTGGTGGAAGCGAAGAGAGAGGGTGGGGTGATATTTGGTCTGGAAAATCTTGAAACAAATGATTTGTTCCAAGTATGTCTGGGAAAGGAGGAAAAGCCAAGAGATGATTTTGTATTTGAAACCCGAGCTCTTAAAACTCTATTTATTTTGCGTTGAAAATTGAACGGAGGAACCACTTGAAAATATTCCCCTGGTGATCTTGCTTGGCAGAATTAAAGAAGCAGCAGTAACATTAATGCTGGTGTTGGAGGATGCTTCTCAGCAGAGATGCTGCTGGCAGGGAAGGTGGTTTTGTTACCTGCTTATCCTCTCACCTGGCAATCCCCAGACTAGAATCAACATCACAGAGGTGCAGGGCTGAATGCTCGAAGAACAGGAGCAGGGATGAGGAGTGTGACAGAGCATGAATGGTAAGGTGCCTTCTGTGGCTTCTACTCGTTGTCATGACAGGGAACAGCCTGTATTTCAGTCACACCAAATCCCATCCACATCACCACTTTGTGTAGCGCAGATATAATCATAGAATCACCAGGTTGGAAGAGACCCGTCGGATCATCGAGTCCAACCATTCCTATCAAAAGATTTGCTGTTTATCAAGCTGAAGAAGCCCTATTCCTTAGCTGCGTGACTTGACTTTTATGTATCTCAGAATTCCTTCTTCCCTGGAATCTTCCAGGGCTCTTGTCCGCAGTCCTGAGTGTGACTTAATAGTTTCTCTTCCTTTCCCTGATCCTAAGTAAACTTATCACCCTGGCAGAGACAGTGATGGGACCTTTCCATGAAGGTGCAGGTGGGATCCAGATGGCTTTCTTACTGCTTGCCTGCCACTGCAAGGTATCGTGTGTGGAGGGACGTGTCATAGAACCATAGAATCACCAGGTTGGAAGAGACCCACCGCATCCTCGATGCCCAAACGTCGCTTGGGGAAGCTGCATCACGGGAAAGGTTGCAGGCCAATTCTTCCTGGAGAGCTGCTGGAGAGAGAGATTGGATGCCAAGAGCAGTAAATAATTTACATTGGTAAAAACATGCAGCTGGGTGGTCTTGGGGTTTTCTTTCTTCCCCTTTGCTTTGCATCTGTTCATGTTTAGAGGCTGTTCATGCTCAGCCGGTCCTGGCGTGGTTCTTGCCTTGTCCTTGGCTGTGGCAATAAGTGGTATGAATGTGTTTGAGGCTGTGCAGCCAGCACTGCTGCTTGTTTGATAGGAAGGGTTGGACTCGATGATCCGGTGGGTCTCTTCAAGCCTGGTTATTCTATGATTCTATGAAAAGCACCACTTGCTCATCTCCTAGTGGGAGATGTTAGGTAGGGAGGGGGATGTTGGTGACTTTAAGTCTGTTGGTGCTGGAAGGGGGCAGCAGGACTGAACCTGAGTGGTTTTACTAGTAGATTAATACCAGCAAAGAGAGAAGGTTAAAGCTTGTGACCAGTTTTGCTTGTCAGATCTCTGCAGGGCCTGCCAAGATCTTGGTGTTGTAAACAGAGTTCAGGCTGGGAATGTGGATCACGCTCCAGTTTTCTTCTTGTATGTCACTAAACTCTATTTCTAATTAGCAATTAATTAAACCAGTCTTCCCCAGATCGAGTCTGTTTTGCCTGGGATGCTAACTGGTGAGTGATCCCCCTGTACTTATCTCAAACCACAAGCTTTTTAATCTTATTTTCTGCTTTTGTTTTGCTGAGGAGGGGTAGTGAGGGAGCAGCTTGGTGGGGCACCTGGCAGCCAGATGAGGTTAACCCACCATCTCCTCGCAAAAAACTGCTGCTTTAGGCAATTCTTGCTCTTTTTCACTCAAAATACTCTGTTATAAGATGACTGTTCTGCCTCTTGGAAAAAAATAGGAGATGCAGAGGTGCTTGACGCTTCTGTAATGAAGGAAAGGAAAAGAGAGATGGTGGGTAGAGTGTCAAGGGGGAGCTGCCCGAACCTCCCAATCCAAGCTTGCCATAAGGAAGGAAAAAAAGAAAACTGGGAAAAGCTGCTTGTTTTAATACGAAGGGCTTTGTAGGGTCTGTAGTGCTGAGAGAAGGTACCTTGATAAAATCCTATGTTGGCCTCGCAGTCCCTGGTTGAGAGCCCCGCTCTGTGGGCTCAGGCAGCCTCCTCCAAAAAAGGGCTTTGGTCCTTTCAGGAGAGAAAGACCAAAGGCTGGATTGGGCAACACTGCTCCTGCATCCTCAGGAAGAGGGACACGGCTACCGTTGTGTGTTCCAGGAGCTCTCGTCGTTAAATTAGCTGCTTGGGACACAGTGTGGAGCAAGGTTACTCGTGCCAAGTGGCTGTCGTGCTGCCAGACCCAGTGAGGTTTCAGGCTATCGTTACGTTTTCCAGGCCTTGTGTTCCCAATGGTGGGATGAAGTGTGGTCCCTGTCCCTTCTTCGTGGGCCACTCTTGCTAGCAGCAGCATGGCCAGCGGCTCTTCTCTGTAACCCCAGGGTTAACGTGTGTTTCCTGCAGCCGTTGCCGTGTGGTCTGGGAGGCTCTGCCCATCTGGTCCCAGTTAGCTGAAACGCTGCGTCATCCCGATGCGGGTCTGAAATACGGGGCTGTTCGTAATCGCGCTTGTCGGAAAGGGAGGTGAGAAGACACCTCTGTTCGGCATCTAGGAGAGAACATCTCTTAGAGGAAGATAGGGAATGCTGGAGGTGAGATGGGCAGAGCACCTAGAGCAAGGGGTTGGGGACATTTTTTTTCCTGAGTGACAGACAGGAGAGTAATTGAAAGACTTGTAGGAACTAAGTCAATTAGTAGCACATGTCTGGGCCTCTCACACATGTTCATCACCTCCATCTCCTTCCCCAAGTGCTGCAGCGTTGAGCTGACAGTGCCCTCCTCTGGCAAAATGAGAAATTCGAGGTTCAGGAGGGACAGTTCAAAGTGGGGACTGTGAAAGCAACTGCTCCTACAAACGCTCCTGAAGGTACGTTGGTGGCTTAGGTCTCTTTGGGATGTTCAGAGACCTGGAACAGACCGTGGAACCTTCAGCGTGGGAATTCTGCAGCTGTATAAAAATCCTGTTATCTATTACGACAGCCATCAAGTCATGACAGACACCAGGCCCTGGAGTGATGCCGAGTCCCTCACATTGAAGGCCCTAGAGAGAATTCATGGATTTTCTGACTCCTCAGTATTTCCACGTTGCAAAAATATTTGATGTTCTTCCTTCTCTCTTTTTCTTTCAGATCTTGTTTGACCAGGCTCAGAGGTCAGTCCGGCAGCAGCTGCACAACTTTGTAAAAGAGTGAGTACTTGTCTTATCGGTTCAATCTTCCACTCCTTGACCTTCCGTCGCTCTGGAAATAGAACTGCAACCTCCCTGTGACTACTGGAGGCTTTAACTTGGAGCAGAAGAGGCACTGAAGGGCAGAGGAAAAGGATCTGGTGTGATGGCTGTTGCTGTCATCTTGCTATCGCTCGGCTGCTCTGGTGTCAGCCAGATGTCTTCATCCTGTTCCCAGCTTGTAGTTAAAGCCGAACATGAGGCGAGCTTCCAGATCACAGCATCATCCTGAAGTCTGTTAAAGTTTATCTGCAGAGCCCTTCTTTGCTGCTTCTCATTGCTGTAGGTCAAACACATCCGAGGAAGAATTCAGGTCCTTTGCAGTCTATGTCTTGTGTTATCTTATGCTTGATGCAGCATTTCCTAGGTGATATAAACCAGTAGAAACCAGTGCGTGCTTGTAGAAGGAAGGAATTTTTGCCACCAAATGACTTAGAGGTCCAGCAGAATCATTGTGTTGTGTGGCGAGCTAAGAACATGCTCCATCACTCCAAATTCCAGCAGCTCTGCTCTTCTGGAGCAACCAGAGCATCAAGATGACAGACAGGAGGTCCCTTCTCCTTGTGGAGGAAGCAGCTAATCATCGCTGTGCCCTCGGCTTAGAGCCTGATCATGAGTTTAGAGCTTTTTGCTAATGCAAAGCAGGTTTATGAGGCCCTGGTGTGAGCGGTGCGGAATATTGTGTATTAGAGCTGTCAACCTGCACAGGGCAGGCAGGAGAACTGGGCTCAGGAAGCGAATTAGATGGGGTGCAGGCTTTCAGCAGCCTGTCCCTGCTGTCACTGTGCTCACGCGTTTCCTCTGAGCGCCTCTTTTCCCCTGGGGTAGGTACCTAGTGCAGCACGGGATCCCACGACAGCGGAATATAGGTCAGAGAGGCAGCTGAGGTCTTCAGCGGAGCAGGAGCTCGTTGTCATGGGAACTGCGAGCCCCTAGGCAGCTGTGTGGCTCGATGGAGGGAGGGGGTCCCTAACTGACCCAGCCATTCCTCATCCCCATTTTCTTGCGCTCACCCTACCCCCGCTTTCTCACTATAATCATTTCTCTGATGAGCTCAGATTTAATCTGCTTAAAGCTGGCAGGCAGAAGGGGGGATTTCACCTTCGTTTTGGGTCTGTCATCCTTTCAGCATCTTTGCAACTTACTCCTTTTTTTTTTTTTTTTTTTTTTTTTTTTTTTTTTTTTTTTNGTACTGCTCAGCCTCTGCACTCGCAGGCCCTGGTTCTTTGATCTTCCCTTTGCTCCTGCCTCTGGTTGGAAAAATAATTTCTGTGCTTGGGACCGTTTGGAATAATTCACCGAGGGCCAATTTGCACTTTCCTGGCTGAGGGTGGGAACAAAGGAACAAAGGGAACAGTGTCCTTTCGTGGTGATTCATGCTAATCTGAGAGGGCAGTATTTACCCTTTAACCTGCCCTCGAGCCCTCAAGGTCTTTAATAGAACAGTTTGGGTTGGAAGGGTCCTCAAAGCCCATCCAGCTCCACCCCCTTCTTTGTAAGATGTTCTCACCTTGAGCCCTCAAGGTCTTTAATAGAACAGTTTGGGTTGGAAGGGTCCTCAAAGCCCGTCTAGCTCTACCCCCTCACCATCTCATCTTCTTTGGATTCCAGTGACGTCCGGAAGTTCAAGGAAACCAAGAAGCAGTTTGACAAGGTGCGGGAGGACATGGAGATTTCGCTAGTGAAGAACGCTCAGGCACCTCGGCACAAGCCCCATGAGGTGGAGGAGGCAACGGGCACCTTGACCATAACCAGAAAGTGTTTCCGCCATCTGGCCCTAGACTACGTGTTGCAGGTTGGTGCCTCTGACCCTGAGCTCTCGCTGGCTCTCCTAGAACTGAACAAAACATCACAGGCAAATTGCTAAATAATCTGCTGCAGGGAATGAAGACATTGAGAGCTGAGAAGGGGGCAAGTAGGGCTTTCCAGCTGAATTCCAAAGGGTATTGGATGGCTGATTGTTTGGACGTTTGCCCTCTGCCCCGAGTCATTAGGACTGATGTGTGGTAGAGCATGAAGCTGAGATTTTCTCTGGTTTCAGGCACTGATGTGGTTGTACCGCTACAAACCCCTGTGTGGCCTAGCAAAAGCCTTTATGTTGGTCCCAAGGTACTTGGAGCTGCCTTAGGCAAGATCCAGCCTCAAAGAGCAGGAGGTGCTGGGATGAGAAGACACTGGTGGGGCTGTGAGGTCTGCAGCTGATTGCATCTGCTTAAAACACTCACAGGATGTTGGTGTAAGCAAGGGGAGGCTCTTCCCTGCATCCTTAGCTCTTTATGACGCTCCAGAGCGTCTGGCAAAGCAGCATCAGGAAACTGTAGAAAATGAGGGCTGGGACACAACATTGTCAAGTGCTCTCTGCAAATCGTTGTCTGCTCCTATGGGGAGAACAAGTCCTTGAGGGCAAATGTCTGGGTCTGTGGGCACATGTAAACATCTGGGTGTGTATCTGAGTTCGTGGAGCTCCAGCTGGATGTGCATGCATGCGCGACTGTGCATCTGGATGGATGGATGGATGTGTGTACGTACATGGATGTGCGTGGCGCGTGCCTGCGGCTGTTGCAACAACGGAAATTCCGGTTGAATATGAGGGAAAACGTTACTGAGTGATGCAGCACTGGAAGAGGGACCCAAAGGGATTGACAGTCAACAGGACCAGGCTTTGAGCAGCTTCGTCTCACTTGGAAGCCAGTCTTGCTTTGTCCAGGCAATTAGATAATTTCTGATGGTCCTTTCCAACCTGGGTTGTGCACTGGGCCTGTGTGGGAAGAGAGTTAACCCATGCCCACGCCCTTGCATGGCACTGACTAGACTCCTGATGTCTGTGACATGTTCTCCTTCCTAAAAATGCTACAGCCAAGCTAAGAAGGAAAATCTTAATCACTTTTTTTTCAGTAAACACACTGCCTTCGATTGAATTTCTCTTCCCAGCGGGACATTTCCTGCAGGAGCACTTGCTGCACCCCAAACCACCAAGGGTTTTTCTGTGACTTATTCATCAGCTTCGTGTTGGGTCTGTCCTTTCTGGCAGTGGGTGTATTAAGCAGGCGAATTCGGTGTTAATATTGATCCGTGTGTGGCTCCACTAGCTGTCACTCCTGCAGCACCAAGCTAAGACCATCTGCCAACACGCTCTGTCTGATCGTGAGGCAATCTCTGATGCCACATGCTCTGGCAGCTGCAGATACAGAACCGATGCTTTCCCCTTTCTCCCTTTCCCTTTCATTACCCAAGATAGTGGATGCAGAAAAAAAAGGCAGCTGGGAGGCTGGGGATATACCCAACCTGCTTTATCTCCCCTCCTGTGTTGCTGGAGCTGATGACCAGGTTGCCTAGTAGGGAATCCTAGTGTCCCTCACAGAAACTTCTATTTTTGTTAATATTTTTAAATCTTTAGGATATTTTTCCCTTCCAGATCTGGGGTCACTTCTCAGCCAAAGTACACCTAGCAGTAGCTTTAATCAGTAGCAGCCCAGGTCGAGCAATGGATCTGTTTCTTTTTTTATTTGACCTGGAACTCACAAGAACTGTCTTTTCAGAAGCTAATTTTGTGGCTCTCTCCTTGAATAGTTTGTGGTTTGCTGCTAGGGCCTTTGCAGCAGGTTGTTCACACCTAGGTCTCGGTGCCAGACCGCTTAGTGCTGCTGATGCTGAGTGTCTCATCTCGATTCCTTCACAGATCAACGTCCTTCAGGCCAAGAAGAAGTTTGAAATACTGGATGCGGTAAGGGCTCTGTGCGTTCGCTGTGGCTGCTCTCAGTGACTCAATGAAAGGCAGCCCCTCCATTTCAGGTTGCATTCTTTGACATACCGACTCCTCGGTCTGCCCTGGAGATACTGTCTGGCACTGCTCGGGGGGCTGCAGGTATGCTCACGGGAGGGGAGAACCGAGGACCAGCGAGATGCTCCGCAGGCCACAGCTCGAGGGGACTTGGAGAGGTGCAGGACGCTGCTTTTACTGCTGTGTGCTCACAAACAGGGGTTCCCTGACAGGATTTGAGAGGAAGAAAGGAGAAGAAGGAGAAGTGTCTTTAAATGGCTTTGGGAAGGGAAAGGGTTAGATCCTGAAAAAACTTACTTGTGGGTAGTAAGGGATAAGGACTTTTCACCCTCACTCGGTCCCAGAACCTGTTCTGACCTTGCTCTCCTTTCCCTCCCCAGATGCTGTCCTTCATGCATGCCCAGTACACCTTTTTCCAGCAGGGCTACAGCCTTCTCCATGAACTGGATCCCTACATGAAGAAACTCGCCGCGGAGGTGAGGGGACCGGGGATGCGATTGACTCGGTGTGCCTGTTTGTACCCCTTTTCTGCAAAAGGACACCCTCGTTCCTATTCAGCTGCCATGCTTGGGAATCGGGGAGTGGTTGGAGCATCGTGCTTGTTGGATGAGCCATGCTGCTCTACGGGGCGACAGCCAAGAGCTGTGGTTACTTTCAGTGCACACCCAAACACAGCCCTTTTTCTCCCCCCCACCCCTCTTATGAGCTCTGATGATGTTAGGTAGGGCTGGTGTAATCCCAGCACGGGCACGCAGAGATGGCCAGTGGCTCATAAAACCTCATTCCTGACTTTTATACCTTGTGTCCTCCTCTTTACCTTCAGCTGGACCAGCTGGTGATTGATTCTGCGGTGGAGAAGAGGGAGATGGAGCACAAGCATGCACTGATACAGCAGAGGGTGAGTCCTGGGGCTGCAGCTTGGTGCAGGCAGTGTGGTTGTCTCAATCACACTGTGACAACTGCCATCTGATGAGGGGCCTTGCTCTATTCACCTTGCGCAGCCTGGAGCAGTAGCTGTTGATGAGAAGAGAGTAATAACCTTGTAGATACTGGGGTTTTAGCTGGTGAACCTGATGCATGTGGGGCACTCAGCTGCTGACATGAGTGCACAAGGGAGAAACCCATGAGTTGGGGCACCTGGGTGGTTTTCCCGGCTCTACATCTGAGCAAATCTTCCTTCTATGTTTTTTTTCCCCCTCTTTGCTACTGAGGATGCAGGAAGATTTAAAAATTCACTTTCNACTGCATAGCAGAGCTGTTTTGGGGAGAGGTTAAACCATTTCTCCTTTATCTTTTATTTTCTTCTTTTCTTTCCCCCAGTCTCACATTTTTCCTCTGGCTGAGCAAGCTCGCTTTTATCTGGCAAGCCCTGTGCTCTTCAGCTACTCAGCGTTAGCAGCTCCCTTCTGACACTTCTCCCTGCCTCGCTTGGTGCCGTATGGCCGCGCGCCCGAGTGCCCAGCCAGATGGCCAGAGTCCCTGTTAAATCATCCAGCAGGCAAACGAGGGGATGCTCTCCTTTGCTCCCCGTAGATAGTACTTGCTGCAGGGCGTTTTCATTCGCAGGGAGCTCATGCTGCGCTGAAGTGATGTTAATGGGTCGTGGGGACAGAGAGCAGGACCTGTACTGCTGTTGAGCTGCAGGGAGCTGCTTTCATGCAAGCCTGCTCCAAACTGCAGTTCAGGTGATCCCTGCTTTGCTCCTGTGAGGTGATGTGGCCACATGACCAGTGTAACTTCAGAGGGGTCCATGTAGACCCAAGCAATAGAATTGCTAGTGCTGAGTGAGCCGTTACCAGCTGAGCTGTGGTGAACTGTGTCTTCTCACCTGCTCTGATTTGGAGCAACCACTGTGAACTGGTCAGATCCCTAGAGCTATTATCAATCAAGCCTGACCCTTCAGTAAGGAGGCATCTTTGGTTAACGTGAGCTCTGACTTTTCCAAGCCATCTGTGTAGGAATGTTACCAAATCCAAGGCTTGCAGAAACATGGAATCTTAGAATCACCAGGTTGGAGGAGACTTACTGGATCATCGAGTCCAACCATTCCCACCAATCTCTAAACTATGCCCCTCAGTACCTCATCCACCCGCAATCAACATCAACTAATTGGTTTTTTTTTCTTTTCCTTCTCTTCTTCATGCGTTGCTGACCTGCCCCTGCAGACCCTCCTGCAGGTGAGTACCCACCTGACTTTTTCTTCTGGCATCTTCATTTCTCAGAATTGGCTCTGGATACTTTGAAAGCAGATGAAACCATATCATAGCATTAGTGCTGTAACCTGAACACTGGAAATGGAATTTTAAAGTCGAGTTTCAAACGAGTTTGGTTTCCTCCTCATCAACGTTAGGTTCAGAGTCATTAGTTTCATGCGTCCAGGCTCATAACAGAGGGTGTTGGTGGACTTTGAACAGACAGACACTCGTGTGCTCTCGTGCACAGTAAGAAAAGATTCCAGAGAGCCCTGAGAAATGTCTGTTCTTGCGCCAAGCCCTGAGAAGGATCACTGAGGAGTCCGTATCTGGCAGGCATTTGTGTGGATCAATACCTCTCAGCAGGAGGATTCTAAGTGGCTGTTGTTTCCTTTCTAATGCCGTCTCTCAAAAATGTCATAACCCATGAAATGGAGGCATAACCAGATTTGAAAGCTAATGACAGACCATTCCCTGTGACTCGGCCTGTCCATATGCTTCCTTTGCTTAAATGTTCTGAGGGAGGGGTAAATCCATTTGTGAACTCTCACTTCCCCCGGGACTCTGCTGGAGTGATGACTTCATTCAAGGGAACGTGGAAAATCTCTCTAGGGCCAGTGCATTTCGGTTAAATCTCTGTGGCTTTGACTGGACTAGTGGGGAATGAAGCAGGGATCAGGTTCCAAGAGGAGAGACGAGCGATTACTCTTCATCAGGATGCGTGTGCACAAGATGTGAGAGAGCTGAACGTCGCTACTACAATTTAAAGCTTCCTGCCTGGAAATTTTATGAGACTGTTTCTCAGCTACTTGGGGTCAGCGTTGCTCCTCCCTTTGCAGTGGAGCACGACGCTGCATCTGGTGAGCATCTCCCCATCTCCAGAGGGAGCACAGCGTGTGTTTGAAGAGCTGCCTTCATTTCCAATAGGAAATGAGAAGAGAAATGGGAATGGTTGAACCAGTTGCGTATCCCGACCTTCCTGAATCCTTCCACTGCACCGTAACTGGTGAAAGTAAAGCCACGGGGCTGTGTCAAAGCTTGTTTGGAGCTTCATACCCATTCCAGGAGCTGGAGTAGTGGGGGAAGCAATCGTTTCTGTTGCCTTTTTTGCAGGGGAAGGGAGGATGGAGTGCCAAGGCAGAGCTCTCTGCCTCATTTAGTCCAGCTGGTAGATAACAAACTAGGGCCATATGGCTCTCCAGCACCCTGATTTCTGTGGCCGTGGGGGAGCAGGGCTGGAATTACTGGCCAAAGGTTGGCTCTGCTCTGCTCTGGGAAGCTGGGGAAAGCGGATCCTGCTGAAGGCAGGCGAGCCTGACCCTGTTAAGGTCAGGGTGAGACTCGGCCTGTCAACTTTGCTCTGTGTTGCTTGGCTTCCCCTACTCCCTTCTGTGCCTCTGGGCAGCTGTATGATAATTAGTCCTTGCTCTAAGCTGATTGACTGTGAATAGGAGGCAGGAGGAGGAGAGGGTAGGCAGGTGGTCCCCAGAGGCCAGCAGCCCTCCTTCCCCGAGTGCCTCTCGCTGTGACAGAAGCCAACGGCAGAGCTTGGAGCTTCCCAAAAAAAAAAAAGGAGTAGGAGGGGTAAAGGAGAAGGGGTTGAAAAAGAAATCCCTCCTTCCCTGCCAGCCCACGGTGCTTAGAGATGCTACTCCTACTCTAGAGAGCGAGCGGAGAGAGAGTGGGAGAGGACACAGAGCTGGTCCTCGCTCTCTAAACACGAGCAGCAAAACCTCCCTTGCAGCCGGCATCATGAAGATTTTTGGCAGGCTTGAATACCTCCTGGTAAGGAGACTCCTGCGGGGTTGGTTTGCCTTGGGGAGAGAGTTTAGAGGGCGCTTTTTCCTGGGGGAGCAAGGGTTATATGTGTAGGACCTTAACTTAAAAGAAGCGCGGCTTTATTACTGCAGAGCAGATGCGTTCGGTTCATTTCTGGGATGGAGAAGCTGTGGGGCAGGGCACAGATCTCTGTGCATCATCTGCTGGCAAGGGGGGTCGTTTGGCATTAGGAAATTCAAGAAACAAAAGGTCCGTAAATGGGATTTGGCCAGAATGCATGAAATGTGTCTGCGCAGGACGGGGCTGGAGGTGGGGAGCCCTCCTCCACATCCCATCTGCCTCCGAGGGTGGTGGGTTGTACACCGAGGTAAAAATAACCAGAGAGAGAAAAGCTTGAAATATATTCAGGCACCAGTGTTTGCTCGGAGGCGATTGTCTCTTCATCTTTAGGGAATGCGAATATTCCTCTGAATTATGTTCTCTTTAGAATCAAACAGCCAAACGAGGGCACGCAATCGTTAACTCACCTCCGGCCCTTCTTTTCAACACAGGGATGTAAACATAATATTAGGGTGTGCTTAATAATGTGGATAAATATCTCATTGATTGCTTAAGAGGGTGCTTTGGGAGAAAAGCCTTTGTCTAGCGTGTGTTGTCACTTCTTCTAAATGGTAGTGATTGAAAATAGAATAATGTAGGGGGTTGATAGCAAAATGTGTTTCTCTGCATATCTGAAAGCACCTGAACTTGAAACGATTCCTGGTCACGATTGTTTGCTTTTGATAGCGTTTTCTATAAGTACAAATCAAAACGGTGTACGGAAAACAACCGGTATCATTATTTACACATTGATTCGACACGCTGAGGGAACGGTGCCGCGGCTTTTCAGGGAGCGCCGCTGCCATCGGGGATTGTGTTTTAAAGAAGAAGGAAATCTTGGTATCTCGGAGAAAGGTTCTGTTTGTTCCCAGCCAGGTGTGGTGCCCTTTGGGACAAGAATGAGCCTGTAAACGAGCCCGTCCTACTTCAGAGGGTTTGCTCCTAGGCTGGGCTTCTTCCTTAGAAGACTTTTCCCCCCTAAGAACGATGAGGGGCATCTTCATTCTTCACATTAAGTCTGTTCGCTGAGGCTGGAGGTTAAATTAATTTAATTGGCCATTTCATAGAATCATAGAATAACCAGGTTGGAAGAGACCCACAGGATCGAGTCCAACCTTTCCTTATCAATCCCTAAACCATATCCCTCAGCACCTCATCCACCCATCTGTTTCTCTACAGAACGGGGAGTTTCAACTGAATGGGCCACGAGGCAACCTTCAAATAGGGGTTTTTCTTCTTTTTTTTTCAGTTCTATCGTAGTTCTGTTTGTGTCTGGGTATGAAAGTGTCCTCATTAATGTCCTTTTTCACGTCCCGGTGGATGTATCTCTTGGAATGTGTTACTTCATTGTTGTTTGGGCAGCATTCAGCATGCTCCCATGGAAACCATTTAGGAAAAAAAAAATATCAGTTCCCAGGCGGTCTCGTGTGGAAATTGGGAGTGACAGGGCTGAGACGGGGAGGGGACAGTGAGATGAGGTCGGTGTGATTTACTGAAAGGTGCGGATGGTGACAGAGATCTGGTTTCTTATTTTGGAAGACGTCCCATTTAGTTTCCCAACGTGCGATCCAACGTGTAATCGCTGTTGTTGATTGTGGCCAAAACCATTCAGATCCCCTTCCTAGGAAGCCTTTTCCATGTTAGAGAGAGAATGAGGTGCTAAATGCAGATGAAAAGGAGGTTGTGGAGAGGAGGGAGCTGGACTCCTCTCCCAAGGGACAGGGAACAGGACGAGGGGGAATGGCCTCAAGCTCCGCCAGGGGAGATTTAGGCTAGAGATTAGGAGGAAGTTTTTTACGGAAAGGGTCATTGGGCATTGGAATATGCTGCCCAGGGAGGGGGTTGATTCACCTTCCCTGGGGGTGTTTAAGGCACGAGTGGACGAGGTCCTGAGGGACATGGTTAGTGTTTGTTGGGAATGGTTGGACTCAATGATCCAATGGGTCTCTTCCAACCCGGTGATTCTGTGAAAACAATCAGTTCACACTCATATGGAGCAAATCTGCCTTTTTGTGTAGGTTGTAATGATTGGAAGAATTTATCGATTGGTAGTTTATCAAAATCTCACGCGTAGTGGGAAATAGGATGAGAAAAGCGTAGGTGTGCGTGCTCTTAGGCTGCTTTTTCCAAGGGTGAGATTCGAATCGAGAAAGTCTTATAGAAGGGGTGACACGGTCCTTCTCCCCCAGCACCTCCCGGGCATCGCAGCTCGACTTAACGAGGCTGGAAGCTTTTTATTTCCTAATTCCGTATGAAGTCAGACAAATCCATAGATGCGCCGCGTCCCTCGTAAGAGGCAGGGGGGAGCCTCCCTGGTGGCACAGACGTGCTTGTCGGGAGCGGTGTCCATCAGCTGGCGTCCTCTTGACTTATTTCCCAGAGCAAATGGGATCCCAAGAAGCTCGTGCAGAAGCTTGTTAAGGGAATGTGTGGTCACACATCTGTCTGTATCCAGCTGTGGCCACCCACTACCGTGATGTTTCAACACCGTTGGCAAGATCTTGGTTTCTAAGCTAGCTTTGACCTGGAATTGAGTTTCAACAGATGTTCTCCAACTCTTTTTCCAGGAATTTTTCCTCTTTTTCGCGGCTGGGATAAGCCGGTTCCCTGTTTCA
>WAAB01022917.1:0-17682 GCA_013389865.1 Piaya cayana
ACAACCCTGCTTCCTGCCTTACTGCTTTCTTTCTGCTCTTCTGTATTGTCAAAGGGCCTTCAGGTCACTGCACAACAGAGGGGGAAACACCTATGAGGATTGTGGCATTTCCCCACATCCCCCTCCAAGTCCAAATCCTGATCCTCCAGGAAACAGCAAAAGCTTTAATCAAGCAGATGTAAATAAAACAAATAGTCTGGGAACAACATAGAGAACTCAGTGGGTGAAATCCCTTTTTGTCTTTAACCCCCACTTATTGTGACTGGGTCACATACTAAACTCTCTGTGTAGCCAGAAAATGACTTGGCAGCCGCACTCAAGAGATTTCCAAATCTCAACAGCATGGAACAACCTCTCTTCACTGGGCACTGGGACTTTGAAGACAGGGGAAAAGCAGCTGATACACAAATCACCAGATACACAAATCTGGACTCCCAGAACACTTTCTTCTCCTGCAGAGAAGTATCAGCATGTGCTCGGTGTGTTACAGCAAAAATCCACTCGCTTTTCACGTATCTGTTTCCCCCTCCCTTCACAACACAGCCTGATGAACCCTGTAAATCATTTCGAGCTCAGTAAATTAGAGAAGAGAAAGCAGGGAGAGGCTTGAAGGGACAGATTTCTTTCTTCCTCCACATAACAATCACAGGAAAACTGGCCCTCTACCCTCATCCCACTCAAAGAAACAACAAATACTACTCACCTCTCCCAAGACACCACAGAAGTCACTGCTAGGCCGGACCAGATTTTCAAGAGATGAGTGTCTCTGAGAGGAACTGTATCTCTAGGGTCTGGCACTTCCTTTTCCTGAATATAAATGGTGAAACGCAACACGGAGTCTAGATACATAGAGATAATGTGCAAATCAGGGAGGATGTGATGTCATATGTTCAGCTAATACATTGGCTGAAACAAGGGTCACACAGCTGATGGGTCATGAGGCTCTGCTGTGAAAAAACTCATCTAATTAGAAAGTAATCAGGATTTTAAAAAACCACAAACAAAAGAAGAAGGAAATTGAAACCCCATTATCACGACACTTTAAGCTTTACACTGCAGCAGGAAACCAATTGCTGTTCTTATTTCTACTTCTTTGCTAAGAATTCCTAGTGCTCACGATGCCTGGCTGGCTGCCGTAAGAACTGAGATGGGAGTTTCATAGAGCTACCTCCTCCCAATCCAAGACTTTGACTCCTTTGTACACACGCTCTTATGACCAAATAATTTACTCATCCGTTTGGCAATACTCCCTCTTAGGCTAGATACTCCATTGAATGGCTTTGCCAAATTCAAGCGTCCCTCATTTTAGGATAGAGTTCCCCCTTGTCCCTCAATGGATGCTGACCTTCCCTCACAGAAGACATATGGACGCATTCATAAATCACCACCTTTATCCATACAGCCACTAAGTTTACAGTTTAGTGCAGCTTCTACTCACTTGCCGGCAACAAATACCAGGCCTACCACTCTCTAGCTTCCAAAATTTCTCACACATCCCCATATCCTTCCAAGCGCTGCAGCACCACGGGCAGCCTTGTAAGATGCCAATGCTGGGGAAGCTCTTTGGAAAGCACCTATTCCCAGCCCTTTCCTCACTGGAGCTATCCAGGCCTCAGTTCACGTTGCATCCAGTCACAGAATCACAGGAGGGCTGACGCTGGAAGGCACCTCTGGAGATAGTTTGTCCAACTCCCCTGCTGAGGGCAGAATCACCTAGACTATGTTGCTCAGGACTGTGTCCTCTTGAGTTGTGACCTTGTCTGAGAACAGAGACTCAATAACAACACTGGGCAATCTGTTCCAGTGTTTCACCACCATTTCTTTCATTGTAGTTTCCTGTATTTCAGTTTGCGCCCATTGTGTTTCATGCTGTCACTAGATTTTCTTCATTTTCCCATCCATCTTTCATTGGGTATTTATACTCGACAAGACACTTCCTGAGCCTGCTCTTCGGCAAGAGAAGTGATCAGAGCTCTCTCAGCCTCTTTTTGTAGGGCTGAAATCTGTTTCTTTGCTGGACTGGTCCCAGTGTTTTCATGTTTCACTTTAACTAAGGAGTTCAGAACTGGACACAGCACTCCACATGCGTGTCACCTGTGCTGAGTATGGGGAATGTATTGCTTCCCTTGACCTTGCAGCTAATGTTCTACGTAACGCAGCCCAGCAAACTGTTGACCTCCTGTGCCTACAAAGGCACATTCCTGGCTCCTGACCAACTTCTTGTTCAGAGGTACATACTGTTGTCCCTCACCAGTTGCATGTCTCTTTGTTGAAGTTCTTGAGGTTCCTGTTGGCTGTTTTCTGCAGCTTGTTGAGGTCACTCTTAGAGATAGCTCAACCACCTTCTGTATCAATCACTTTTCCCTGTTTTGCATAATCTGCAAACTCATTGAGGTTGCTATCTAACCCATCATCATCAGAGTCATTAATAAAGACATTGAACATACTGGTGCCAGCATAGATCCCTGGAGTGCATCACTAGTTAATGTTCTCCACCTGGACTTTGTGCCACTTACCACAATCCTTCAAGTCCAGAAGTTCAGTCAGTTTTTGATCCACCTCACAGTGTTTATATAGTAAGTATTTAATCAGTAGGTTTACAAGGCTGTTATGGAGAACATGTCAGCCTTAACTAAAGTTGCAATAAACAATATCTAATGCTCCTTCTCTGTCCACTAAGCTGGTTATTTCATCATAGAAAGCTATCAGTTTGGCCCTCTGTAAATCCATGCCAGCTACTCCAAATCACTTTCTTGTCCTCAATATTGTTTTCCAAACAGTGTCGTCTATAACCTTATCATTTTTTCATATTTAACTTGCCAGACATTATGCACTACCTAATTTTCCCCCGGTATATATTCCACTTTGTGAAGACTACTTTGTTACTTCTTGTACCCCTATCAACTACTGCAGAACATCAACAGCTGCTATTAGGCTCTGTCTTCATACACAAACTTAAAGGTCAACATCTTAGCTTGAGCTGTAACATCAGGATGCAGCATCAAGACCAGAGTGCCAAGTGTTCATAGATGGTATGTCCACACAGCGTATGTGGAGAGCTTTGTTTTTCCTCTTCTTTCCTGCTGAGGATAAACCAGCCCTAGGCAGACCTCAGCTCCCAACACACATTAGATTAAACCAGGTAACTGCATTTTCCCCAAGAAGGTTCTTTTAACCTACTTTGCACCACAGCCTCCCTGGACTACACATTTTTTTGGAGGAGGGAGAGGAAGCAGGGAGGAGAAGGGAAAAAAGGCCCTGCAGAGCATTGCTACTTACTGTACATCCTAGATCATCCCAACACAAGAGCTCCTGGCATAGGAGAGCTCTCAGCCAGCACAGAGAAAACAATCATCATTCAGATCTTCCCAGGAGACTGAGTTCAGGCTGACCCTACCTTAATCTGTTTCTGTTGCAGTGTTCAATTCCATCTCCAAGCCCCACCCCTGGTTGCCCCTTGATGTACTGCACACCTGTGTACCAGCTAGCCTTCATGATCTCTAGGACAAAGGCGACAGGGCAAGAAAACCTAGTGCCTTTGCATCACTTCCCATCAACCTTGACTGCATACCAGCAACAAAGAAAGCCTAGGCAACTATTTTCAAGGGAAAACTGTTTCCCTGGTTCTTAACAGGAAGAGTCACAATAAAGCTCTGCACACCAGACCTCACCAATCCTTTCACAGCCTCTCAAAATGCTCCCCTGAATGCCAGGGTCTTTAGACCAGGCTCTGAAAGGCAGATGGGAAAATGAATGACTCCAGTACAAGCTTTCCACTTTCACATCTAAAAGAGCACAGACACTCTCACTACTAAGGGAGGTTTCACCCCATCACCAAGGGAAAAAGCAACACAATTTCTCATGGAGTTTCCTATTGCATAATATCCACACCTTTAAAATAAGTCTAGAATGCCTTCTTCCAAACAGACTGCAGGTCATGAATGACAGGGTGATGCGTGGTTGAATTAGGAATCCGTACCACACACTGAACTTTTTTCTGTTATCTCTCTGCTCAAATCAACGTGTAGTCATGGTCTGCAGAGCCTTATTTCCAACATGTGCTCACGCTCGCAACTTGTCTCGTGTTCATTCCAAACTTCTAATTTTAGTGAGTCACTTCAGGACACAACTTTAAAATACTTTTTGGCAAAACGACAACAGATTGCTCAGACCTACCACCAACACCTCGCAGAACAAAATGAAACATCTTGACAGAGAGAATGGTAAAAAATGTATTTATTTTTCTTTCACAAGACAAAGTGGAAAAGGCCAAAGGCTGCTTTGGTTTGAATCACAACTTATCAAACCTTGGAACATTGACTTTACCAAGAAAACAAACAAACAAACAAAACCAACAACAATAAGAACATTACACTTATCCAAAAAGGCACTTCCTTAGAATAAGCAGTGGAACATCAAACCAGATGTTTATTGCAGTGGGTCCCAAACTCTCCCATAATCAGTTTATGTTATTGCCACAATAGAGTCCCCTGTTATGCCTTTATGATCACCAACACCATTTTACCATCTCTGGTGTAAGGGTTCCTACCTCACTAAGATTTAACCCAAAGGGCCCAAAACAGAAGAAACCAGTAGAAGGAGAAACTATGCCTCTCTGACAACACACTAGACCAGGGCTGACAATTTTGCAGTTGCTTATAAAGAAAGCAGTGAAAAAAAACCACAGTAGTGACAGTGAAAGCAGGGAGCGAAAACAGTATCCATTTATACCACTTAGTGTGGTGAGGAATGCTTATACAGTCAGGAACTAGATGATCACAGAATCACAAAATGGTTTCAGCTGGAAAAGACCTTTAGGACCATCGAGTCCCCATTCCGACCCAAACCAATCTATGATTCTATGAAGACCTGCTATTTTCCCACAAAGTCTTTATTCCTAAGGATCTTCAGTGTTAGGAAAGCTGCAGACATTCAAAATCCTGAAAGTCTCCTGTATCTACCACAAAGGTAGGCAGAATAAAGGGGCAGCACTAAATACATACACACATGGTGCCAGCACTGGACAGGTGTTTCCAGCACCTTCTTCATGCCAGAGTAGCTACTTGCGCACAGACCTCACACCCTGCCCAACTTGCAGGCAGGTAGCTTTCAATGTAAGTAGCACTGGCCTCCAATCAACACTGGACACCTCAGCATTAAAAAAATGAAACAAAAGGTAAGCACCCTCCTTAAGCTCCCATGGTCATGTTGCCCATGAGGGACACGGAACAGTTTTATAAAAGCAATGGGCAATTCTCTCATTTTTATCAAAAAAGGGAAGATAAAGAAATCTGAGAGAGAAATGCTGCATGCACAGTCTTTTATGTTTTTTGCCTTGGCTAAATCAAGTAAACCTCACATTGCTTATGGTTGACCCGGGAAACAGAAAAGACCTCAGACAACTGCACATTTAGAAATCATTTGAGTCACATTCAGAGGACTTGCAAGAAGCGCAATGTGAAAGAGCTGTTGCTTTAGGGCCAGGTCATGTTGAAGACCTGACTGGCTCATGGTCGTCAAAGGGGCCACTAGACCACCCCATTGCTTTTCCTATGTGTAAGAGAGGAGGCAGAAAATATTTTTACAGTGAGATGATAATCTTTTAGTTGTGTAGGAGAGGGCATGGCCAAAGTTCTGTTCATCTACATTAACCTTATCACAGTGCAAAGCTCATGTGCCTTAGTGATCCCCTTTAGAGTATGGTGGGGATGAGATGTAATGAAGCCGATGGTCTCAACCTTCTTCTTGTTTCTCACTGCTCTTTCTCCATTATTTTCCAACAAGAACAGTATCAACACATCCTTTTGGCCATCAAGGCATGGGACAAGATTTCTCCCACAGTTTGTCCACCAAACTTGCCTCTGTGTTGGGAACCCTCAAAGGCACAGTAGCACCTTGTGAGAGATATGTTAACTTTCTCCACTGCAATTCAAGAAGATGCTCAGGAAGAAGAGTAAATCTTTCCACTGCCCTCTTTAAGACCTCCCAGGAGAGATCTCTGCTCCTGGACAGTGAATTGCAGGAGTACTGCAGAGTACTTGAAGAGGTCCACCATAAATGACTGATACATGGACTTAAGTTTAGACAATACAGGTTCCCTACCATGCTGTCTGCAACCTTGGAAATACTTGGAAATATCATATCTTTCCTTCAGGATCTATCCAAGTGCTGAAAGTTCTGGTGCAATGAATGTTTGGTCACAGAGACAAACTCAGTGTAAAAGCTAATTCAACTCTTCCTCCAATTTAAGGTGTGATTTGGATGAACTCTCCTGCTCATTGCAGTGTGTGTATTTGCCACTATAAAATAAAACATCACTGCACAAGAGCTCCTTCTAAATAATGAGCTAGTCTCAGACCTTTATGTGCTAATTCACACCAAATTTCTACATCTTTAGATCTATGGCATTGAACAGAGACTGCAACATCCTGCTCCCTGCTCAAAACAGACATGAGAAAGTCTCCTCCTCTAAGGGCTTCAGAAGAGAAGGGAATGAGTTCAGCTCTTTTTTCTCTATCTTCCTCTAAATCTTTTTTGGGGCAAATCCTCTCTCACATCCGGAGTTCCTGTTCTTTGCTCTCCCATCCTTTTGTTGCTTTGAGGACAACACTTCAGAAGTCCTGAGAATCAGGTGATGAGGTATGCATTTCTACAAAGGCCTCTTCCAGGTTTGCAGCCATAGGAAGAGGACTTATTCCTCTGAAAGGACAATGGAGGTTGCCACAAGTGGCCCAGCTCTTGCTCTCCTCCTGAGATTTCTCTACCTGACCAAACAGAGCAGAAGAAAGTTCCTGCAGAGGAACAAAATATAGCTGGTAGGCAGTTAAAGGAAAGACAAAGAGCTGCACAGATATCAGCTGAAGCTATAGGATCCACCTATAGCCTACAAACGGCTTTTATCTTCAACTCCCATCACCGCACTTCCAAAGAAGGTTCATTTGTGATGGAACAGCTGGAGAGTTGTAGGCTCCCAGGCAACATCTCTTAACTGACCCATGAGTCACTGTCACTCAAAGTCTTTATGATGTCATATGTGGCAGGGCAGAAGCGAGAATGGAGTTGAGCCAGCAAGGCCTGGGATGTGAACTTCAGCCTTTTACCTTGGCTCTTCTTATTCCATACATGCACCGCATAAGTGTTATTAAAGAGCTGGTGAAGCTCTGAGGAGCTGATCACTTCAAAGTATTTCTTCCAGTCCTGCCATCGAATGGGATAAAAAGCCTCACGGGGTAGAGCACTCACTCCTTTGCAGCTCATACTGCTCCGAAGACTCCTGATGGAGCACCATTTCTTGAAGACACGTGTTAGGAGCTGTGGGCCCTGATGCCCCCAGATCCAGCTGTTGTAGTTATCCACAAAATCCTGCATGCAAAGCTCTATAAACTTATGTTTGGGTTTAAAGGACAGAAAGGCCCCATTCAGTACATACTTGGACTGGGTACCAAGCACATTGGTGAGGTTCTTCAAGTTCTTAAGCACAATGAAGTCTGTGTCCAAGTAGATGCCGCCAAATTTCCACATGATCGCAATTCTGCAGGCATCAGACAGGATGGGTAAGAAATAAGGTTCCCAGCGCTGCTGAGCCTGCAAATACCACTTTGCCAGAGGTGTTCCAGAAAAAAGCTCTGGCAAGTTCAGGGGCTGGAATTCCACATTGGGGAAGCAGCTCAGCAATGAGAAGCCCCAGTGGTTGGGTAATGAGGTGTTACTATTTGCTAAGCCTTTCATGAGCACCACAACCCTTGTCCCAGGGTGCGTCCGAGCTGCTGACTCCACAGAGCATGTGAACAGGTAACTTGGGTTAATTCGCTCCGACGTCTCCACAAAAAACACGTTCCCTGAAGAAGGAGGGGGCTCACCAGCAATGGCATTGGGAGGAGACGGCACAGAATGAGGACAGTGGATTTCAACAGGCAACGTGTAGAAGTGGCCCCTGCCCCTAGGGTCCTCCGTGATTCTCCAGTATAACTTGATGGAGACAAAGGACATAAACTTAAAGGCGAGAATAAACAGAACCCTAAACTTGTGGCTCAGTACCACCCTGGTCAGTTTTAGTAGGCAGCTGGGCATCCTGAGCATTGTTGCTCCCTTCAGAACCTGCTCTCCCAAGATAATCGTCGTGATCTGAAGGGGAGGAAAGAAGAAAAAGACATTGACAAGGAAGGCAACAGACCACGAACCTCAGGACAGTACTATAGCATGCTGAACTCTCCTTCATGCAGGCATGCTTTAATTATGCTTTTAGAACATCTTTAAAAAAGCGTCCTGGCTTCTCCATGCTGCCATAGTGCCCACAGGGTCCCATCAGAAACCACAGCCCATTTTCAGGTTGTCAGGCTATGTGACAAACCTTATCTTTCACCCACAAAAATCTCAGAGTGACAATGTCAAAAAAGGGAGTCTAAATATATTCTGCCAGGCTCCTTCCAGACCCATCACAAGGGCCATCAGCCCATCATAAGCCCAGCTGCCCCAGCCCAGAGGAGCACAGGAGCACAATGGCAGGCAGAATCCCAGATCAAGGACTCTGGAGGAACCAGCAACTTGTCTGGGCTCCTCTCAGGGTTTTTCCAGTGTTCAGGCATAAAACCCATTGCCAGAGTTGATAGAAGCTCTCCATCCAGATCACCCTTCAGACTAAGGGAGTCACTGCCTAGGGGTGAGAAATATTATGGGGTGCAGGGAAAGAACAGCTTGGAATTGCATAGGACTTACTATGAAATATTTTAAAAAGGAACCAAATTTGGGGCAAGGGAGGAGTTTAGGTGATTTTGGGAGGAACAAGAGGGGAAAAATAGAGGTGTAAGGAGACAAAAAGAGCCATATGCAGGCAAATAGCTCACTGGTCAGGACAATTGTCTGGTCATGATCTGCACTTGATCAGCATAGTCTTTCTTGTCTTCTTATTCTGACTCTTCCCTGAGTGCGGGCTTTCTAATCTGTGTGAATGTGTATGTATCAGGGTGTGAATGCAGCAACTGGGGTTAGAATGCAGGTGGGCCCATGTGTCCATACTGCCAGCAATGGAGTGAGTGTGGGTATGCAAATGTGCAATGGGCTTGCAAAGCTCAACTGGGCCAGCCCGAGTATGCAAAGTGGCCTGGGAGCCAGGAGTGGGTCTCTATGGGCCAGCTCTGGGTGTGAGAGCACATGTGTGTCTCTGAGTGACAGCACACGCAGATCAGCTATGGGACACGGAAAGTCCTAGCCAGCTGTGAGTGTATATTAGACAGTTTGGACCAGCAACTGGAGTAGGGCTTACAAGTCCAAATGCCAGCAACGAGGGAGAATGGCTTCCAGGGGCAGCTACCTGAGTGAATGTGTGATCCCAGCTGTTGGAGGGATCCACCTTCTACGTATGTCTGTGTGTATTCTCATTTGTGCCTTTCCATCCTGTCCAGCCAGAGAGAGGAGCAAGATGAGGTTGTTGGTATTGTCTACATAAATATATACATACATACATACAAATGTAGTGTATAGGTGTCAGCTGAATATATCTTTAGCTTCGCTATTGCCTGGAAGCAGAGCAGCAGCAGTTTTACCTCTCAGACAGTGAGTCTGGGACGATATACTGTCCTATAGCAAAAATTACTCCTCTTCAAAACCAAAATATGATCAAACCTCCACTTTCATTTATCATAAACCAAGACTGACTAATAATCTTGATACATGACAGTGGGACAGCTTCTGATGCTGTGTTTTATTTCCCCAAAGGGGAACCACCTTGCTAGTTTTGTTAACCCATATAGTGTTTCAATGTGCATTTTGGTGTTGTCAGTGAACAGTAGAAGGTTATTAGACATGGAAAAGAAATCAGATCAGACACACAGTAGAATCAGGAAAATATTTTAAGAGAACTTTCAACAACAAGACCTCTTGTGACTCTTTAGCAAAAGAATTTGCAAAGGTCTTGAAAAAGGGGGGATTGAAATGGTGATTTGTAAATGGTTGGATGGAACATCAACTATAATGTGTTAGAAACAAGATAACCACTAAGATAACTATAATGATCCTTATCTTCTTGTGCCCAGAGTCGTTGAGATTGACCACTCAGATATGGCCACACCTTAATGACTCTGAGTGATCCAATTTCATCCCCCCTGGATATGCAATGAAGTTCCAGGAATAAGGTATACTTGTCATTTCGGGGAAATATATGAATTTGAAAACAATTTTGTGTATAAATTTTCTGTGAAATCACTGCTTGGCAGAAGCACTCTGAGGACAAATCCCGAGTCTTTTCCAGCTCTGAATAAAAGTGTGCCTGCCTTAATGGTTAAATTAAACTGTTAAGCCTATGTTTCTTTGTTTCAGTCAGGCTCCTGCAATGCAATCTAACCAAAGGGCAATGTCATCCATGTGCCAATGCCTTCCCCAAAGCCTGCATAGTTAAAGCAGACCCAAGCTCTTAATAAAAAAAAAGAGGAAAAAAACCCAGTGAGGTTTCACAAAGAATATACTCTTTACGTGAAAAAAAATAAATAAATTGTCTGAAAGGTGCAAAACGTTTTAGAGTCTTCTCTCCTTGAATTTGTGTTTCCTTTGTGGTAAAAGTTTGCATAACTTAAAAGAAATAAAATCCATACAATTCCATGATAAAAACAGAAGTTTTGTGAGACAAAATATAAGAGCAAGCTAACATTATGCCTGCTACAGATAGCTACGGGTCAGCTTCGTAACAGAAAAGTATTTTCCATTTCAGATCAATCATTCTTCAGCTGAAAAATAGAAAAATCTCTGCTGAGATTTTAATCTCTGCTTATTTGAACAAAAGCCATCCTCATGATCCAATGAGTTTTCAACTCACTCTCAGAAAGACCACTTTTTAATGTTTTTACTCTATGTGTAGACAATGACACATGGTCCAGCTGGCAGCACCGGGCACTGGTGGACCTGGGAATGGCCATATCATAGTGAACTTCCTTTGCCCTCCATATACTTTTCCTTCTTTCAGGCTCCAAGTTGCAGTTGCAAGAAATGCCAAGACCCTGACATCTCCCCTTCTTCTGTTCTCTCCCTTCTTCCTCTACTGCTCCACTCATGTTTGGAAGGAAGAAGAGCAAGGGAGTAAGATTTTATAACCACATTACACCTGCAGTACGTGGTATAGTACATAGTATACTGCACCAGCAAAGAGTCTGGGGGTGGGTAAAGAGGTAACTACTCGCACAATGAATCTTTTGCAGCCTTAATATAAAGGTTTGCAGATAAAACTGCATCTGTTCTATGGCTTTTGCCCACATAACCTGTTCAAAGATCACCACTGGGAACACCTGCAGCTGGCTGTTGCTGGCCCATCTCTAGAAAGTTGTACATGGGAAATGCCAAAGCATCAACACAGCGATACACTGTTATGCCAATCTCACAAATGGAGATGCATAACTCAACCCAGATTATATCCACATGGGGTTTGTATTGCTGGGCCATGTCATTGCTACATTGCTTTTCACTCCAGCATAATAAATAGACTGCCACAGGAAAAGTATTCTTGATTTCAGGAATTTCACTTAATTTTACTTATTACAAATTAATATACACTTTTAATTACTGATTCAGGGACTCAGGTGGGGGGTAGGGAGAGAGGGAAGATGAACAACGAACAACTAACAACTAAACAAACACTTAGGAAACAGCTTTCTTCCTCTTTTTCCTCAGGTTCATCTTCAGTTCAGCACCCCTCCTCCCCTTTCCTAGTTTCAACTTCCCTTATTTTCACTGTGGGCCACACTCAGTCTATCTCAATTCTTTCAGTGAGGTAACAGGTGGCACAGGAGGCTATGGGTCAGCACACAACTGTTTCTTTTGGCTGCTTCTTGTATCTCACTTCTTCCACTACTCCCTGTTTCTCCGCTCCAGCATGGGACTTCCACAGCCTATAGTTCCTTGGCATGTACCTGCCATGGGCCACAGTCTCTCAAGAGAAGCCCTGTCCCAGAGTTGGTCCTTCATAGACTGCAGGTGCTATGGGGTGTCCTTGCAAAAGCATAGGTCATAGCTGCTCAAGGGTACCTCCTCCAGCACAGAATGCTTCCTTTTATGAGAGCACCTCCAGCCAAGTACCCAACAACAATCCCTTCCATGTGTCTCCACCTTTTCCTCCCTCTGCTTCCTCTATTCTTTAAGCGTCAGTTGCTTCGGCTAAATTATTACTATTCTGTTTACCCTTAAGTGTTAGTCCTTTTCTTTGTGTTTATCTCGAGCTGCTAAACAATGGTTATCCTGTGCATCAGTGGTTAGTTCACCTAGCCCCGTATCACACAGGCCACCCCTGCAAGCTTCCAGCTCCGGAAACCCTGCTGGTTACATCTAAGACCTTGTAATACTTAAATGCAAAGAAGTCCCCAGCCTTCTTCTTTCCCCCGTAACAGTGAAATTTGGATTTGGATGTTGGATTACCAGCTGGTGATCAGTTCTGCACTACCTAGTGCAAACAAAAATGGTTATGCAACACATTAGGTAGTCAAGGTTACCAACTTCCTGAACAACTCACGTATTTATTTTCATTTGTAGTATCATCTGCTTCCAAATGTTCCCTGTACAATTCTTTAAACAAAGAAAATGAGTAACCATGACATGTCCTCATTTACCTACATCCAATGCAAAAGGCTTGATGTTCCTGAGATGGCTTCATGTTCCTGAGAACTCATAACTTGCTTAAACCTGTCAACAGCTTACCCTACATCTGTCTCCTTAGCACATGCCAAATTAACCTACTAGTTAAAGAAAAGGGGAGGATGTCCCAGCACTGCCACCCCACCTGTACATCCTTCAGGAAGCAAGGCTTTGTGTTGCAGCTAAACCAACCCAAGGAGAAATTTTTACCAGAAGAGGGATTCCCTCAAGTATCTGAGGCAGAAAATTCTGCCTACAAAATAATTATTAAGTATTTCTGATCTTTTACCTTTGACAGAACAGTCTGATTGAAGCACAATCTGAGAGAAGGTAGTTAAGAGAGCACTACTGCTCCCTCAACACTTCTCCTTTACAAGCAGTGAGGAGAGAGCAATGTCCCAGTTTATTTTTTTGCAGATATTCAACAGCTAAGCAGGAGAGAAATACCTCAGGCAGTAAATAGGTGCAGCAAATTACAACAAGCTGTTCCAGCAACAACAGTGAAAGCACCAGGGAAGCCAAAGGCCCCTCCACGGTAGTGTCAACACCTGTAGGGCTACAGAAAAGCTCAATTTCTCCCTATCATTTCTGCTGAAGTACTATTTCAAGCTACAAGATGACTAATGGTAATATACCACTGAATAATTTCAGTTGCTGAAACAAAACAAGAGGAAATGACCACAAGCACAGAAATAACTGCCACACCAATGCAAATATGCAGCTGCGTTTCCTTAAAATTCACTCATATTTTACTTTAGATGTGCTTTGTGACTAAAAAGCACAGCAATATTAATGAGCTCTGAGCAAGGAAATTTCCTGACCCTGTCAGGAAGAGTTGCTTTGAGACTTTGCTGGGGCAACGCAGAGATGTCTTAGCAGCAAACAGTTATTACAGCAGTGATAGTCAAGAGCCAGGTCCTCCCTCACAGAAACCAGGCTGCACTTTCTCATGAGTCAGGGAACAGATTCGTTCTTTTCCTGTGATGCACACACCAAGGAAAAAACTTTTTTTACCTTAAAGCATGTTTAGTATAGTACTTTCTGTGTAGGACAGTGTGCCACATCCCAGCATCAATCACAACATCCACTCCACAAAGCAGCCTTCGTGTGCTGCCAGATACTTCCTTCTATTTCAGCCTCAATAGTTAGTTCACCATGGCTGATGCAATATGCTGTTGGCTCAGCAAGGCACAGAGAATGCCATTCAAGTTTCCACAAAGCAGACAAGGCTGCAGTTCACTGCAGGTGATATAATAGAAGTCTAAAGCATTTCTACACAGGTCAGATAAAGTGCTGGTTTTAAATATTTAGTTAATAATATTGAGTCCAGGATGTTTTCCCAGATTAACACTGCAAAAGATCCAGAGTCTTTTCATTACTGCTTCAAGGAGAAGATCAACCCATAATTCCATTCCTCTATGCCAACAGGTTTCAGCCTTGCTTTTGATTTTCTCAGAAAGTCATTACAAGCTTCTTGGGGGGTGCACCTATAGCTTTTTCTCTCAAAGCTTCTGGAAATATAAGTCATAGGAAAATACACAAAATCTTAAAATCTCAAACTAGTATCAAAGGAGAACTGTCAGGGTAGACTTTTAAGTGGTGTTTTGTGCACCAAAATTAAATATATTCAGCTTGAATTTAGAGCTAAGGTAATGTAGAATAACCAGTTGGCATAACTCCCAAATAAACGTGGTTAAGGCACCCTTAATAAAAAATAAAAAAGCAAGCTGCTGAAAGTTTACATAAATCAATTTCTAGTTACTGTTATTTCAGAGATGCTAAAGATATGATTTCCCTTCATTTCAAACACAACGGAAAATTACAGCCTGAAAAGCTTCATCAAAAACAAATTTGAAAAGACACAGATCTAAAGACTACACACATTGTCAAAGCACATGTGCCATGCCATACAGTACAAAGACCATGCACAACACTGCTCTGCACTGACCCCTCTTCTTTTATCGCTTTACTCTTTCAAGTTCAGCAGGTTTGTCAAGAACAGTAAGTAGGAAGTGATAGTCTGAATTGCTAGTGTGTGCTGTGGAGAGGGGAGTTATGGCCAAGAGTGGTCTTCAGAAATACTTTGAATAGGGCAGTCTGCAGCAGAAAACTGGACTTGTGTTTGAAGCCGTGCTTTTTGGTTCTGCCTCCACTGTACGGAAGCAGGTGAAATTCAGTTTGTATGAACCCCTTCACATGATCAGTGCCTATGGGGGAAACTTGGTGGCCTTTTCAAAGGATACACCATGTACCATAGTAAACACATTTAAAATACCTTGACTTTTTTTTTTTTTTACACAACCCGAGTCTAAGTTAAAGTTTCTGCTGGTTAAGGCTTCCCTCAGTGCTCACTCTATACATATTAGGGATACGTGCACTAAGGGATAGCGTGTTTGATTCTGCTCACTTCTGCATGCTTCATAATGTGTTATTTGCACTTAGCCAAACCACTGCATATTGGGATCATACATAAGCTCCCTGAAGGAGCTCCTTTTAAAATTCAATGCTACACACACTTCATGGGGTATTCACACAGAGAATTAACTACTGGATCAAAAGCAGAGATTTCTAATACTAAACTGTGCCTGCCTGCTCGTACGAATACAGGGCTGAAGGGGAAGCAGTCATTTCTGACTTGCAGCTTTTCCAGAGCCTTGCAGGGAGCAACGGAGGTGTGAGCAGCACCTCTGAAGCGAGGCCACCAAGGTGTGGGCCGTGGGAAGGGAGAGCCCTCTGCTGGATAGCTGCTCTTCAGCCCACATGCTTCACCTGCTAGTGGACGCCTGAGGTTACCCAAAAAGCCTCAGAAAGATTCATTTTCTTCTTAACTTTACGCAAGTCTTTAGACTATTTATTGAAATATAAGATTCAGCATGTCCTTGCAACAATCTCAAATATCTTAAGTATTTCTTAGTGAAGCATGAGTAAAACACTCCAGCTGGTGTCTTCCTGAGATTTCTATGCCTATATCAGGAATAAAGTGATAAGATTCGCTTACATTTGACAAACATAACAGCAAAACATATTGCAAAGCTCCCAGCTGCAGAGTACAGCATCCAAGTGACGTGAGAACTGTAACCCGCCTCTCAGTTCAAAAAAAGTCCTGTGGTGATTCAAAGCACATCCCTAATTTTCTTTCTTTGAACCTCAATCCCTCCATCACAGTGAGCTGTAGCCCCTTCGGTTCCTCATCACAGATGCATCCTTCCCCATGCTGTTCTGCTCCACACCTGCCTCCCCACTCTGCCACAGCCCTTGAGCTCAGCACAGGAGACACTGAGGAGAAGCAGATACATAGCATGGCATCAGAAATAGCAACAGCAAGCATCACCCAACCCAGAAACCCTCAGCTGTGAGGCAAAGCAGAAGATGGAACTGCTCAACAAAGGAGAAAGCACTGCATGAGCCAGCCAGGCTGCAGGCATGGAACTGAAAAGGAGAAGTGTAGGGAGGGCTTTTAAGCCAAGGTTCTTGCCCCTGGCATTGCTACCATGCCTATACCTGGCCCCCATCGATTCAGACACTGCCCCCCAGAGGGACCCCAGAGCTTCCTCGCCTGCATGGTTGGGCCTGACGTGGAGCTTCAGGGCTGCCCCACTCAGCTCACAGGGGCTGGCATGACTCACAGAGGGCCTGTCTGGCCTCTGGCCCCGTCATTCCCAGTGCACTGTTGGGGTAACACCGTATAGAGTCAGGATGCTGGGCTCCAGTATGCCAAACCACAGTCCCTGGGGAATATGGAGTGGTGACAGGTTTTGTCCTGGTGGGAGCACCAAGCAATGTGATGAGCGCGATGGAGCAAGAAAAGATGCATAGTCAAAACTGGTAAGTCTCTTTCCACCCAAAACAGTATAGAACCATCTTACTCGGAACCCTGTCAAAAAAAGTTTCCCAATGCTTTTTCATAGACCTTAGTATTTGAATCATAGAATCACCAGGTTGGAAGAGACCCACTGGATCATCGACTCCAACCATTCCCATCAATCACTAAACCATGCCCCTCAGCACCTCGTCCACCCGTCCCTTAAACACCTCCAGGGAAGGTGACTCAATCGCCTCCCTGGGCAGCCTCTGCCAGTGCCCAATGACTCTTTCTGTGAAAATTTTTTCTTAATGTCCAGCCTGAACCTCCCCTGGNAACACACACAAAAAATAAATAATGGCAGACTGCCAGCCAGTGGGAAGGAAAACTCGGGGCATAGCTACTAGCTGCTACCTGAACTACAAACCTAAAACTAACTGATGGCAGGCAGACTGCTATTCACCCAACATCGCATCCTCCAGCCCTCAAGGATTTCTGCCATTTATGTTTTCAAATGTCTCATGCAAACAAGAGAAGGGCCTTCACATCTGTCTCCCTAGTCAGTGCTTCCTCCTAGAGACCCTGTGCCTCAAGATGCTACTGAAATCGCTACGAGAACCAAAAAAAGGGGAATTTGAGTTCTGTAAGATTTCCTACTCTGACTTGCGCGGCAACAAACCCCATGAATCACAGTGCAGACCTACGGGGCTCAGCAGAAGCTAAAGATGATTTCTTCAGGGTTAAGAAACTTCCACTCTATTCTGAACAGCCTCTCCTGCATTGGGAAACAACACAACAGTTCAACCAGGACAGTTCATCCTTAGCCAAATCATCTAAACCTGCCTTCTTTCGGAAGCTCTACTAGTTTTAGCTTATTGCGGTTACAAGGGTTACGTATGATCCTATGTCCCTCTCGTAGGAGCCTTCCACCTCCCTTCCCCGAGGTTCTAGGTCCCCCCGTACCTTCGCCAGGGCCGCAGAGACCCTCACGAAGCCGCGTAGGGATCGGGAAGCGGCTCCCTTCACAGACCTCAGCCCAAACGCCTCTGTCCACCGGGACGGACCCTCCGCCCCGTCCCCCCGGGAGCTCCGGGAAACCCTCCCCGTGGGAAGAATTAAAAAAAACCCAATCCGAACGCACCTTTCCCGCAGCGGCGAGGGAGGACGAATCCACGCCGTCCCCGCTGACCGGAGACCCGCTCGCTCCGGGGCCACCGCGCGCCGCCCCCTCCCGCCGCCCCGGGCATCCCCGGCGGCGCCCGCCCCCC
>WAAB01022917.1:17736-57100 GCA_013389865.1 Piaya cayana
CCCCCGGGAACCGAGACCGGGGGCTGAGGGGCCGGGAGGGGCAGCTGCCACCTGCAGGGTAGCGGGTTCGGGTTGGGTTTGGTTGGGTTTGCGGTTTTCGTTGGGTTTGTTTGTTTGCTTGTTTGTTTTAACACGTACTATGCCGTGTTAAGCTGCTGTAAGCCTTTTTTTTCCTTTCTTTTTTTTTCCTTTTTAACCCGTCCTCGCTCTCTCCTCACTTCTCACCTCCAGGAATTTCTCCTCTACACCCCACGGCTGGTGGAAGCATGTTATCCAATCCAATTTTTAGACACATAGAATCATAGAGTCACCAGGTTAGAAGAGACCCGCCGGATCATCGAGTCCAACCATTCCTATCAAACACTAAATCAGGCCCCTCAGCACCTTGTCCACCTGTCCCTTAAACACCTCCAGGGAAGGTGAACCAATCACCTCCCTGGGCAGCCTGTTCCAGTGTCAAATGACCCTCTCTATGAAAATATTTCTCCTAATGTCCAGCCTAAATCTCCCCTGGTAGAGCTTGAGGCCATTCCCTCTTGTCCTGTCCCCTGTCACTTGGGTGAAGAGGCCAGCTCCCTCCTCTCCACAACCTTCCTTCAGGTAGTTGTAGAGAGCAATGAGGTCTCCCCTCAGCCTCCTTTTCATCCCTGTTTTATGTGTTGTCAGGCTGGGGTAGATCAAGGGGAGCGGAAGTCATGGTAGATGTTGTGATACCAAAAAAAACACCAAATAAACTCTCTAATATTTGTTTTGGATTTTCAGAAAGCAAGCATCCTTTATTACAGCACCAGGCACAACAGAGATAATTCCACCAATTGTGTAACAAGACAAAAACCGGTTACAGAATATTTTCCCATCTACATACACATGTATAACATTTCTCAGAAGCCTTATGCATATTCTATTACTTTCCAAGGATGAATTTTAATGTTATTATGGACTTAACAACAGCCAGCTCTCTACTGATTGGGGCAGTGTCAGTTCTCTGTTTGATCTTGCATTCTTTACATAGAGAGACTATAACCACACAGAAATGATTACAGAAGAATCATCTGTTCAGTACATATCATACTTAATACAAGGTGTTATAATTTCTTAATAGAGTGATGTCGAGAAAAAACACTGTTTGGAAAAAAAAACAAACCACCATACTATCATAGAATGGTTTGGGTGGGAAGGGACCTTAGAGATCTTCCAGTTTCAAGCCCCTTGCCATATCCCATCCCACCAGACCAGGCTGCTCAGGGTTCCATCCAGCCTGGCCTTGAACACTTTCAGGGATGGGGCATCCACAACTTTCCTGGGCAACATGTACCAGTGCCTCACCACCTTCATCATGAGGAATTTCTTCCTAATGTCCAGTCTGTATCTTCTTCCTTCCAATTTAAAGCCATTCCCACTCATCCTAGCATAGGGACATTCTGTCTATAACTTTAAAAAATAATACAGTGACTTAAATTAAACTTAACTGAAGTTAGAAAACTGATTTTACTTTAGCTTAAACCAGAATATTCCACTTTTGCAGTAGTAACTATTTCTTGCCTCAGTAGGTCCTTGGCCAGTGGGGTATCTGGTAGGGTATAAACCAACTCTAACTACAGACGTCACAGGCTGGTAAACTATGGACAGAAGAAGGGGCAGTGGAGGGTGGAAGCGAAGATTTTTACAAAGCTAACGCAAGCAAACAAAGATTAGAAACTAAGTTTTTTAGTTAAATAACAACAACAAAAAAAAAACCAGCTCACGGATGAACTGCTTACAGTTCAGAGTGAGTTTCATGTCTACCCTCGGGCAGGAGGAAGTTTTGCTTATTATTCCTGACAAATGATTGCTGAACAAGTTCTTAATGAGCATGAATAAAGAAAAGAAATCTAGGCTTTCATTTAGAAAACCACTTTTGACTGCAAGGCTGTTATGGGGTGGAGTAAATTCTGTGGGAAGATCACCAGAGATTTTGCGAAGCAGGCTAGATAATAATCAGGAATAATTTCAATGGAGGTAAACCTGCCTGGAGCAAGGGTTGGACACAAGCTCTTTTGAGATATCTTCCAGCCTTGTGTTTTCACAATTCCCAAGAGACAGCATGTTATTTATGTGTTATGAAACAGTGTACCCATGGGGAACATTTCCATGAAAGAAATTTTGGCATTTGCTTTAAACAAAAAAAAATGCATTTTCCCCACAATTAAGTAATCTGAAACCGCTCCCTCCTCCTAAATAATGTTAAGCTGTTTCTTTTATAAGAACAAGCCTTAGTCAAGTTTAAAGTTAAAGTGGATTTCAAGATATTTTTGTCTGCCCCTCCAAGCAGAATTTAAATTAATGAGACAGAGTCACCACTGACTGAAGTCACTCACCCTGCTTGGAGTACGGGATCAGGCCAGATGACCTCCTGAGATCTGCTCCCACCTCAGTTTCTGCATTTCTGAGCTGCACAAGCAGCACCTTCATCAGCCTGTGGCAATGAGCCCAGGGACGCTATTCCTTACCTGGTCCGTGGGTGAAAGCAGGCATTGTATACAGGGGAAGGTAAGATGGGGTTTATGAACTTGGGTGCATCCACGGGCAGCTACATGACAACAGCTGGTAGGGCAAGCAGTGTCTGCAGCACCGCCATGCACGGGCACCCTGGGAAACGGTAGTGGCAACAGCGAAGGAGGACGTGAATCCTGGAGACATCTCCAGAAGACTGCCACAGCCAGGACTTGGCTCCCATGGGGTTGCTGCAGCAGAAATGGTAAAGTCTTAGTCTCTGGAGATGGAAATGTATCCGAAGGTAGAATTTGGATCACACACATGCCTCTGGGCCATTTTATCTTTAGTTCCAGAACTGTCAGTTTAGAGCCCCTGCGTGAACCGCCACTGGTTTGGATTTGCCTTAAAGTGCTTATGTGCAAGCGGCACAGCTGCCCACATGCTGGAAGGAGGCAATGACCTGGTAAATACCCCAAGGATGCTAGCCAGCTCTGCTTACAAATCAGAATCGGAGTACTTGGGGTCTCAGGGAGCCGAGACAGGCTGTGAGAGGCAAATGACCCACCCTCAGCCACTGTAAAGAACACAGCACAATGCAAAGCATTGTCCAAAGCACCTGGCATAACAGGGGCAGCATCACCTGCAAGCTAATTTCACAGCTGCAAATCACTTCAGTAAACAGTTTTCAAGTGCTTTCAGCCTGGTTTTGATTTGATGAGCAGTTTCCTACCTGGTTGGTCAGTGAGGTGTTTTTTTGTTTGAACTGGGATGGGAGAGCTGCTGGAAAGGGTGGCTATGCTACAGATGGCTTCATCCTCATGCCTATTTCAAAATAAGCCAGTGACCTACCAGCCAGAGCTGAGTCCTGCTGCTGCTGAGGCACTGGTGCCGCAAAGAGCTTACGCATAAAACTGGTGCCGATCTCTCAGTCTTTGGCTTACTGAAGGCTGGGAGGGAAAAAGGTGCGGCACAGCTGGCACTTGGTGATTAGATTGTAATATCCTACCTTGAGAATGAGGTGGAAGGAAGAGGTGGAGAAAGGAGGGTGTGTGTCCACTCAAGGGGGCAGAGGAGGTACGTGACAGCAGCTTTGGGCTGCTTGCATGCAGTGGGGAGGGAGAGATTTCCAGTAAGGTCCTTAAGCCCTTGTGGTACCACTCTCCCAGATATTACATGAGCTTTACTGCTATTATACATGCATTTTCCTTGATGGACAGACCATAGCCTAGGTGTTCTTGGAGACGAAAGACCCCGAATGGTAAACAAGCATAATAACCAAGGGCATGGTCTTGCCCTTGTGGCTGTTTATCCTGCCCCAAGGAATGTTTCCTGCAGTCACCAAGGACATCTAGGGCGGTGCTTCTCCTGCCTTCTGTTCAGCAGCTCCTTCTGGGGTCACATTAGGGAGCAGCTTATCTCGAGGGGCTGCAGACAGCAACTCAGCAGTTGGGCTGAAAGACGCCTGCATCTGGTCTCCTTTCTACCGTTTTTCAACCTTAGTTGTTGCCTTCGCTCCTGGTGTCTCTTTTGGTTTTGGTTTTAAGCAAACAAGAGGTATTCTGTTCAGGAAAGCAGAACAAACCCTCTCACGATGCAGTCAAAAGTGCCTGTCTGGCCTTTTCTTCATAGGAACGAGATTGAATATTGAGCCCCTTAAACAAACCGCCTTTTTTTGTGCCAAGGTGCCAAAGGGGTGGTATTCCCAATCAGCCATAATGTGATTGAAACTGGATCATGTTCTCATTGCCAGGCTTTCTTCATCAAATTTCTGTGAGAGGAAAAAAGAAGGGGAAAAAAAAAAGAGGTGAGGTTGGATGAGGCTATGAGGAAACTGACCTACTAGAAGGTATCCTTACCTATGAGGGGAAGAGGAGTTGTATCTGGATGAGCTTTAAGGTCCCTTCCAACCCAAGCCATTTTATGATTCTATGATTTCATGAAATATCTAAAGGGTGTGTGCCAGGAGGATGGAGTCCAACTCTTTTCAGTATTATCCAGCAAGGGCAATGGGCACAAAAATTTAACACAGGTGGTTCCACGTGGAAATGAGGGAAAATGTTTTTACTGTGAGGGTGACAGAACACTGGCACTGGCTGCCCAGGGAGGTTGTAGAGTCTTCTTCTCTGGAGGTAGCCAAAACACACCTAGACATGGTCCTGTACAACCTGCTGCAGGTGAAATTGCTTTAGCCTTTAGCTGGGGCGGGGGGAGAGGGAGATGGATGAGTCAATCTCCAGAGATCCCTTCCAACTCGAACCATTCTGTAAATCCATGATTCTGTGATTCCATGATCCTGTTTTTCTAGCAGACTCTTGCCCCTTGAAATGAAGTCACCAAGCCTCTACCAAGAGACCTTTTTTTAAAAAAAATTAAACTGGCAAATACAGATAAATCGTTTTAGAAGCATTAGCTCAGTGTTAGGACAGTATTATATTTATTGATTAGTATTTATCAACAAGGGATGCACTCTGACTCTATCTGTAGGTGGCTGCAGGAAGCTCTGGAAACGTTTGGGTATGTGAAAACCAAGCATTTTTTTACCCTCTCTGTGGGAACCTGAGATTGCAAAAGCTTTCTCTGGTCCAAGTCCAGAGTAAAAGAGTATTGAATTAATAATTACCACCAAATAGGATTGGGTTGTATTTTAAAGATTACTTCTAATTGTCTCAAATACTTCTAATTTCCATCACATTTAAACGATTCAAATTTTAAATAATAATTTTAAAGGAATAATTGTTTTGAGTTGGAGGGAAAATGTTTGCCCAGAATGTGTCAGATTTGGAAATTTTTTGCCAACCTCTATTTCCCAGCATAACACTTTCATTTAATTTTGTTATTCACTAAACTTGACTCCTTCTTACAAGAAGACCAGTTTGAAATAAACATCAGAAACCCAAAATAATTGAAAATCCCGGAACTGATTCCAGTGATCATAGCAATTATTTCCTAGGACAACGTTCATAGCTAATAATAAGGGTCCATGTCTATAAAGCTGTGTAATGCTGCAGGAGTCACTGGGGTCAGTAAGAGTTTTCAGTTCTCCTAAATCAGGTGATTCTGATTTGAGCACCAAGATTAAGTTACAAATACCTGGTGTTTGACTTTCCTCTCTCCCTGTGTTTCCGTATATTTGTTAATATTTATCACTTATCAGACGTATGTTACTCTCCAAGGGCATTATGTGGAGTTTTCTGGCATAAGGAAAGCAGTTGCAGCATTTCCCAGTTGAAGTGCAGCACATAATAAAATATTCTGTTTTTTTCATGGCCTAAACTACCACAGGGTGTAGATATAGATGGTCCTAAAAACAACTAACCATTGTGTTCCTGCACGAATGAATATCATTCGTTAAGTCCTCTGTTACACCTTTGTTCAACATGTTCTTTAAGGATATTTGTTGAGTTAAATATTACACTTCAAATGTGACCTATTTACTCTGAGGCCATTTGGAAGTAAAATACATTTAAGACTACAGACTTAGGCAGATGCAGAAGGTACATTTTCACCAAATCTGCCTGGCTTGTTGTTGATCTGGGGTTTCTCTCTCAAAGCCCCAGTGCACATTCCAGAAAGAGGATGGTCTAGTCTGAATGCTGGGGCTTTAGAGAGTTGGACACTTTAAAGTAAAAGTTTCCTGTTAGCTTGAAGTAGATGTACCATTTTGATATGCAACCTGACTGAGATTTCTGAGCCACCAAAGCTTAATTAAAAAAAAAAAAAATAAAAAAAAAAAAAAAAAAAAATAAAAAAAAAACAAAAAAAAAAAAAAAAAAAAAAAAAAAAAAGAAGTAAAGGACAGACACAGATACATTCACACCCATGAGCCAGCTCAGAGAAGTATTGTGTAATAGAGGGAGTTTCCACTTCTTTGTGTGCTCCAAAAAGCTTGACATTTGTCTGGTCTAATTCCCCAATGATCCATCTGGTTTTCCTGTTAGTCCCACCTCTTCTCTGCCCCACTTCAGTTCCAGTTTCTCTAGCTCCAGGGTCCCTTGCATGAGGCCAGAGACTGAGTCTAAAGGATAGGCAAGTGCTTAAGCACTGACCTAGCCATGTACTAGAAATGTTGTATAAGCCAAAAAAGCCCACAACACCTACACAGACAAGCAATTATTTGCCCTAAGTGAAATCTACCCAGTTCTAGGAGGGAGCATGACAGCAGGGTTAACTCACAGAATGACTGGAAAAAATATGGTCACAGAATATTTTCGCTCCCCCTAAAACAAGCAATGTCAATTGTCCCATTAAAAGGTTTGAGGGTCCTCCTGTTGAATCAGAAGGGCCCAATAGGACCCTCTTGCTTTCTGACCCCCAGGTGTTCAGGTGCAGTCTTAGCTCGTCTTAGTATCACACTTGGTCAACAGTTTATAGTCTAAAGGTTTACTGTGGAGCCACTCATCAGAGTCATCTCGCCCATCAAGAGTCTGAAAAAAGACTTTTACTGAACAGCTTTGTGAAGTTGACAGGATCTAGCAGTCCTGTCAGGGTTTGTAAATGACTTACACTGAGCTGTTTCACAAGTTCAGTGGGATCAGCATTTGCTCCTCAGAGCCTGTTAAAGGACTTTTACTGAGCAGATTCACAAAGTTGAACCAATAAACAATTTATTGAAGTGGCTGGCTTAACGAGTTCAAGATTGCCAGTGGTAAATTCACTGCCTACAAAAATACAAGCTTGAGATAGTGATAAGTGCTTGAGTGACTTTCCTGGAGAATACTCGACAGACAGTCAGAGACAAAACTCTTACCAAGAAGGTGTCCCTGCTTGGGGATGAGAGAGATCAGAGCTGTTGATCTGTTTGGCTGTTGGAGCCCCCATCCTTGTTCCCACCTTCTCATCATCAGCACTGAGGATGCCAAGTGCCAGATTCATATCTTTGTGAACTATTGTGGAGGTGAGACTTAAGTCAAATATCATGTGCCCATTGATTTCTCAACCCAGCACAGTCCAATCTGAAAGAGAGTAGGAGGTGAGATGGAGTGTTACAGAAATGTGATCCTTCTGGAAACATCACCCCATAATGGGGGGCCTTTCTGGCTCAGAGACACCAGTCTGTGCTCTGCTCATCCCAGGTGTCATCCAGCCATTTCAAGCCTTAGGCTGCAAAACTCTTGTGTTCTTGCCCAAACCAGACCTCCTCCCTGTCTTCCACATACTCACTGTGGTTCATAAGCAGGCTTAAACAACACTGGCAAGGCCTGTGTCTCACACCAACACGCAGAACCCATCAAGTTTAAAGTATTTAACTAGTGAAACAGAGTCCTTTTGCTCACATACAGAACTGCTGACGTTTACTGAAGTTTTCCTGGTCTCCAGCAGACCATGGGTAGTTGATGTTGATCACGTAATGTTTTCTGCAACTCATCCTCTATTTGAATACTAACAGTCTTTCAACAACCCCAATGTCTTTCCTGAGTATTGTGTCACAATTTTGTTTGGTTTTAATTTGAAAAGCAGAACAGGTAGCTCATGAGTAATATTTGCTGTTTCCTCTAATCATTCATCTAGCCACCTCGGGATTGATAAGGAAGAAGGAACTGATGTCAAAACTGGAGCAGTTCTTCGCAGTAGTCATGGAGTCTGTAAACATGGCAGGACTATGCTGCTCTTACTCCAGAACCGTGAGTAACTCACGTATTCACTAGTAACAGCAGGCAGGTCTGCCTTAAGCCCTTGGTATGAAAACAGAGAAAGAAAGAAAAATATCATTGCTTACAATAGCAGGAGAGGATTAGGAGTTATTCACACCACTATGACTGCTGGGCTCCTGACCTTGGGAGAAACCTTTTTCTGGGTTAAGAGACCAAAGCAGGCACAGCCTTGGAGCTTCTGAAGTAAAAATGAAGAAAAGGACCAGAGGGAATAAAGGCAGAAGAAAAGCCACTGACTTCAGTCTGCCTAACAGGCTTTTTTCAGTACATTGTCTTCAAGGGCTGTTGGAGCTCAGCCAGGTGATTGCAACATGTGTCAAAAATAGGGCAATGGGCTCTTTCTGCTCTGTCTTGAGAGCAGGGATGGACATGAAATTATTTTAAAGGGTTTTTTTTAAAATGATGGGTGGGGTTGGCAGGTCACATTTTCCTCCCTTTTCTAAAGAAACCAGGGGATTGCCTCACCCAGGAACATGAGACCATCTGGAAAATGTCATCTGGCACGTTGTTTCTTGTGCCAGAGGGATATTTATAGATTAAGTAAATCATGTTGTCATGATTGAAACAAATAAGGAAAGGCCCCCAGAAAATGGAGTGCCTCTGCTTTCATCTCTGTGCATGGCTTTGCCTTGCAAGGGAACACCAATGCCTGGTGACCCCCATGCCCATGGAGTACCATCACCACCCCAGAAACTGGATGTCCCTGCTGCACCACGGGGGACCAGTGCAAGACCAGCCAGAAACGTGTCCCCCATCGCAGTGCAGGAGTGGCTCATACAAGACCATGTGTGCTGAGGTACTCCTGTTTTGTGAGCAAGCCATGGCATGAAGCCTGCCCTGGTCCAAAGGGCAAGTGAGACATTTTTTTCTCCTGAGGCAGCTCGGGTGGCCCAGCCTCTCACTCCCACCCATGACCAAAACAGGCTGAAATGCCTCACCAGCTTGCGTGCAGCTCCATCATCATACGCAGTCAGCACACTCTCACGTTGTGATAGCATCTATGAGCGGTCCCTGCACACCAACACCACTGCCACACTTCCTCTCCTTCGGTGATCTGCATGTCAATAACAGAAACCCAGAGGCTTCACTTGATCTTCACGCCCATCCTCCAAAACCCTGTTTTGATACAACAAACTGAGGAGCTGAATGTTTTCATCTTCAACGCCAGTTAGTTTTGAAGAGCAGACAGGAGCACTGGAAGCAGTCGGTCCAGCAGATGTGACCTCCCAAGGCACCTTGCCCAAATGTGCTGCATTTCACTCCTCTTTGTATCAGCTGGCATAGCCAATGGCAGAGCCACAAAACTATGGACAGCTTGGAAGAGTGTATTCAAAACAAGGTAATTTCAAAGGATTTTCTCACAAGAAGTTAAACTCTTCCCCACCACAGCTCAGAGTATTAACCATTTGAATGTAACCCACTTCACAAAATACTGACTTTGCCATCAGGAACACACAATGCATTGATGAGAAGCTCAACACAAGTGGGCAATGTCTGCTTACAGCCCAGAAGGCCAACCATATTCTGGGCTGCATCAAAAGAAGCATGGCCAGCAGGGTGAGGGAGGAGATTCTGCCCCTCTATTCCTCTCTTGTGAGACCTCATCTTGAGTATTGTGTCCAGTTCCGGAATCCTCAACACAAGAAGGATATGAACTGTTGGAACAGGTCCAGAGGAGGGCTACAAGGATGATGAGAGGGCTGGAGCTCCTCCCATACAAGGACAGGCTGAGAGAGTTGGGCTTGTTCAGCCTGGAGAAGGCTCCGGAAGACCTTATAGTGACCTTCCAGTACCTGAAGGGTCTACAGGAAAGCTGGGAAGGGACTGTTTACAAAGGCTTGTAGTGACAGGACTAGGGGTAATGGGTATAAACTGGAGGGGGCCAGATTTAGAGTAGGCATAAGAAGGAATTTCTTCACAATGCGAGTGGTGAGACACCAGCACAGGTTGCCCAGGGAAGCTGTGGATGCCCCATGCCTGTAAGTGTTCAAGACCAGGTTGGATGGGGTCTTGGGCAGCCTGATCCAGTGGGAGGTGTCCTAGAGACTGGAACTCAACGGGCTTTAAGGTCCCTTCCAACCCAAACCATTCCATGAGTCTATGAATGCATTTTGTTCAGGCCAGGTTTTGTTACAGGCTCCTTGGATTTATTAATGGAAAATTAAATTTTCAGTTTAGATAGGAAGATACTTATATATCTACATCTCCAAAATGGCCCTTCACTTGTAAAACTGTTGTCATTCACTTTGCCATGCTTCCTGGAGTAGCTCCACGATGTGATGTTATAGTCACAGAAGAGAAATAAAAAGCCCACAGCTCACCCTCCACAGCTCAGCTCCATCCTCCCAAATACCTCTGGCTGGCTGGGAATCACCAAGTGTCTTATCCTGTATTTCCTTCCATTTAAGGTTTACCTCAGGATTTCCAGGAGCATAGGAAACACTGCTGCCCAAAGACCCAATGCTGGAGGCAGGGCAGGCAGCACTGGGTTTTGAGGGGGGTCCCTGAGGGAAAGTCAGGCAGTGACTAAGCAGGTGCCACGATAGTGGGGCCATCGATGCCATGATCACAGAATCACAGAATCCCCGGGTTGGAAGAGACCCACTGGATCATCGAGNCTAAACAGCCCCAGCTCTCTCAGCCGCTCCTCATAAGGCCTGTTCTCGAGCCCCTTCACCAGTTTCGTTGCTCTTCTCTGGACACTCTCCAGAGCGTCAACATCCTTCTTGTGGTGAGGGGCCCAGAACTGCACACAGTATTCAAGGAGCGGTCTCACCAGTGCCGAGTACAGAGGGAGAATAACCAATCACCCACTCCAGTAAATCTAACAGAAACACATGACACTTCTTAAAAGTGACAACAGTGACTCGTCCCTCTGGAGGTTTTAGTTGAAACCCGCCCAATTTAAGTCTAAAAAAGCTCCAGATGGCTGCCCCCACTAGCTGCTTGTACAGCTCAGTCCTGCTCCCTCTGCCATCCTGGCACAGGCACCTATAGCCAACACTGGGCAGCTCCAGTGGTGCATCCAACCCACAGCACCCCAGCCATGCAACGATTATCTGCAAGCAATAAAGCAGCCACATCTGTTTCAGAGCAGGGACGCCACTGCTCAAGGAGGTCTAAATGAGCAGCAGGGACGAGTGCTGCAAAAAGAAGCATCTTTCATGACCATGAAGGCCAAGGAAGTGTGAGAGAAGGAAGTTCCCCAGGGACGTTTTGAGGGAGTGGTGCAGTGATGGGTTATACTAGCTGCTGCAAGCTGGCACTTGGTAACTCAAACAGCTGAGAGAGTGCAGGAAACCGCAGCGTCACCAGCCCTGTGGGACTGAGGCACCTCAGCAAGCCTCCAGCAAGTGCAGCCCCTGGGAGGTTAACGATTAAAAGCCAGTGGGAGTAGAAGCCATGGCACTTGAGTGGCGCTGCACCTTCCCCAGTGTCCACCTTGCCAGAGGCACAGCCTTGTCAAGCAGCAGCGACACATGGGTGGCCTCAGATCAGGTCACTCTCAGATCACAGTCAGGGAGATTTGACGTCAAACCCCTCTGTGGCCTGTGGAATGTGAAGGGAGGAGAGAAAACAGAGCAGTTTGGCAAAGGAGCCAAGGGATACTCCAGCTAAATAGGACTTGCACTGGACAGATAGACAAATCAAAATGAAATCTGTCCCTGTTTCCATGAAACGTAGACATCTTATTTCCAAGACATGCAAAACAGGAATGCCTGGTTTTACATGAAATATCAACATAACATTTTGAGCACTTGAGGAAGAAAAGATGGTCCTAGGGACACAGCACTTTGGCAATTACAGAGGAGCAGTGATGAACTCTGTGCTGGACAAGGAAACAGTATCCATCTCTTCAGTGGACAGCAATTTCCCTCAGCTTGTTTTGGAGGAAGCTGCTGCTTTTCCAAGTTCTACTGAGTTTTGCTCCTCTCTGCATCTGTGTTACTGCACGCACTTTCTCTGCAAAGTCTCAGCAGTTTCAGTTACCAAGAGAAGGCAACGGAAAAGCTGCAGCTGCAAGAAAAGGCTTTGTAGAAATATTTTAAAACCTGAAAGAACCCACCTAGAACTAGATGAGCGAGCCATTTTATACAGGGCACTACAGTGCTGTTGTGCTCATGCCAGTAGGCTTGCAATTAACCCAACAAGCCCAAGAAACTTTCCAAGCATGCTCCTGGAAATCAAGCAAATGCAAAATTTGCATCAGTAGACCCTGCCTGTCACTGACAGCCAATTTTTTGAGTAGGACAGGCCTCTGAGAGGCTCCTACCCATCCCAGCAGTCCAAGACACAGCATTTGCTTCCCACACACAGCCTGACCCTATTGTTAGGTGTAGGTGCCTCCATGGCCGTGGCTGGGGGTGCATGGCTGTTCCAACCCTTCCTGGCTGCAGAAATCCTTCCATGTGGGCACCTGAGCTCACACACAGCTTTATCAACCAGCACTGCTTTGGCCACCACTGTTTGCCTGGAGGTGTTCCAAAATGTCCATCTCACCCTTGGTGGAGGTGTGACCTACCTTGCTGCCTACAGACACAACCCTGCACACTGTGGGCAGTCTGCCAAAAAAAACCTCACCAGGAATCACCAACAGATCTCCATTACAGGACACCCTTTTTCTGTCAGGATGAACTGTTGTCTATGTCCCTGCAGTCAGGGCCAAGAGGCCAGAGATGGCTGCCTACTTACTTGGAGATCCTCACCCCAGGAAGATGAGGAAGGAGCTTAAAATTGCCCTCCATCCAGCCACCCTGCTGATGTAAAAAAAAAAGGAAAAATGGAAGAAACACAGCCAGGCACTTGCTGTGTCAGTAGCTTCTCTTTTGTCACCTGGGACCCCTTGGGCTGGCCACACTCTGTGGTGCAGCTTTCCTGGTTGCAGACATCACAGAAAGGAGAGCAACAAACCACCTGAACAGCAAGAAGAGCTATAGGGAACTGAGACATTAACTTCACTGCTGCAAGCTTTGTAGAGGCTCAGGCAGAAATAACCTGTAGTGACATTCATTTTAAGTTATTTCCTTAACTACAAGTGTGGGATTTTTTTTTAAATTTTTAGTAAAAACTTAGATTTTGCATAATGTGAATACTTTTCTGCAAATGGGAATCTTCCTCCAGATACTGCATTGGAGTTTTTTTGGTGTAGCCTCTTTATATTCCCCTAATTTGAATGTCTCAAACATTAGTTTTGCTTTCAAAAATGTAGCCTTGAGAAGAAGAGTTTAGGAAGTGGCACTATCATCAGTTAACATGCTCAGCGAGCCATATTTTTATTACTCTCCAAATATCCCACTGAATTTTCCAGCAAGTAAAACATAAAACAGAAAAAAAGCCTTAGGGTCAACCGTGGGCAATGCATGGAGAAGTTGCTGCAACTGGAGCCAGCGCAGCCCTTCCAGGTTTGAGCACAGCGAGCTCTTTACATCCACAGCTTAGCCAGGCAGACCATGGACACTGTTTGACCTGTGCTGAAAACAAGCAGAAACTGCAAGCACTGTTGAGCGGTGCAAATAAAGGCTGGCTGTGAGGTGCCAGAGCACACAGGTGTGCACACACAGATCAGCCACACCTGGGTGCACAGACCCAATGCTGTTATCGGGGCTCCTGCCAAGGCCACCTCCAAGGATGTAGACCTGCTCGGGCACCTGACCTCACACCAGCCGATTCCTTTCTTGGGTGCTGAGCGAATGGCTGGGGTATCCCCTTCCTTTTCTCCCATACCCATCTCTGAGGCTCCTTTTTAACTGAGTAGAAGATTTTTTTGGACTAGGGTGTGGCTTTCCATCCTGACCCAAGTGGGCAGGAACTAAGCATGGGATCTCAGTCTAGACATATTTTAGCTATGGTTCCATGTTTCTGTGTGGGGATACTGGGCTTTCTTCCCCACCAAGCATTATGCCCCCCGTGTCACCCTACACAGCCCCAGTGAGGGATCTTTTCTCTCCAGAACCAGACAAGGAGGAAGATTTGAAACAATTTGGGGAACTGGCTGTAACTTACCCTGCAAACATTTTGAGAGAGAGGTCAGGAAAGAAAAAAAAACCAAAAAATAACAAGAAAAAAACCCCACCAAACCCAGAGGAAGCTTTTTCCAACACAAAGTACAGATTTGATGCCAACAAAACATCTTGTGGATTCCAGACTGTACATGCCAAAAAAACAAATTAGGAAATAAAAGGAACGAGTCAGAGAAGAGAATTCCTTTCTAGTGATTTGGTTTTGGGTTTTAAGTGCATTTGAAATGTCCTTCAACTGCAAGATCTCAGGATTGAAAGAAAGCATCACCTTTCATGTTCAAAAATATATTTAATTTAATCCAGAACATTGTATTTACTTGTTGTTTTTCACCTGGTATTTTTTAATTGCTTTGAGTCAGAACAGAACTTCTCCATTTTCTTTTCAAAACTAATTTTAAAAAGGGAATCACATGGTTCCATATTCACTGTTCTGCACAAAAGCCTTTACTCATATTTTTATCAGCATTTACATCATGGTTTTGATGCTTCCCCAAAAATATGCAGTGTTTTTCTTTAAATTGTGTATGGTTTTGGAAAATCCTCCTCTATTTCCACTGAATTTCTGGTATTAAGTCTGCCAGAGGAAAGGCTGCAGCTGGAGTGAAACCAGCTGCATGTGTCCTCTCGCTGGAATGGGGCTTCTCTATAGCTTGTGGCCTCATTCTGTGCTTCTTATTTGCTGCCTGTGGGGCAATGCGCATGAGGCTCTTCTCTTATACACTCACTGCATCTAATGGAGTCTCTGAAATTAGTGAGGTAGCTTTTCTTCTGTCATTAATAAAGACAGGCCAGTGAATCAGAGCAGAGGCTATTCTTTCACTCCCCGAGATAACTGGACTTCATATCAACCTTTTAATTTGCAAGGAACAAAAAGTGCATTAACTTAGAGTGGTGCAGGAGCCAAGCCTGTAGAAAACAAGACTGCAACCCAGGCCTGCTTGCTTTGCCTGGCAAAGACTAGCAGCTCCACACTCCTGCACACTTGCAGCCTTCACTGCTGCTGAAATCCACCTCCCAGGCTGCAGAGACCCACTGAAACCCAAGGAGATGCTCACAGATCCTGCCCAGTGCCAGATCCTGCAAAAGGAAGAATGCCACAGCTTTCACTAAGAGAATGGGGAGATGAAAGTATTAAACTGAATTTCCATAGATGCTTAGAACCTAGAAAACAAGAAGAAAAAAAGCCAGAGAGGGTGATGTTTGAGATGAGGCAAAAAGCAACTGTAAATACTTGCTGTTGATTTGTTGCATGCATCAGCTCCCCCCCCATTAGTCACATTGGATCAGAGCTTATATATAAGTTCTACCTCACTTACGCAGTTATATCTCAGTTATACACTTCAGTAATACCTGCCTTAACATTTCTACCCGCTTCCCATTTTCTCAAGCCTTGGGTTCATGCCCTCCCTGCTCCTTAGCCCATCACAGCCGTTCAGCACCTCCTTTCAAGCAAGCACATTTTATTTGCTTTCAAAGCCTGCAGACTGAGGTTGTAATAGCTTCCAGAAACAACCATTGTTTTCCATCAAAGCTGAGGGAACATGATCCCGAGGCTGAATGGCTTCTTCCCCACCCTGCTTAGCCAAGAAAGCTTTCACGCTTAATGCCATGGCTTTGTTCCTGCATATTGCAGGAGCCATAAAGCAAAGCTCAGAGCCTCAGACAGAAGCGAGTGCCAGTGTACATACTGTAAAAGCAATTACCGGTGGGATAGAATACATACAGTCAGGAGGAAGCCAGGAGCAGCAGGGAGAGGCTGGCTTGGGAAGATGGGGTGCAGCAAGCAGCAGTTTAGGGACCCACAAGATGCCTGAGCTGCTCACAGACTGACACTCAGTCTCACCATGGTGAAAACCACATCACCGCCAGGCCCCCCATATTATTTCCTCATGTTTGCTGTTCAAAGCAGCACAAGTTCATGGCTGTGCAGGAAGAAACTAAGGAATATGGGAAGCGGGGCTTGGGCCAGCAGTGCCTGAGCTCCTTCTTCAGCTGGAGATGCAGGTGACATTGATCAAAAGCAAATACCCCATGGCTCACCAGCTGGCTCACCCCATGGGCCCAGTGCCCGGGTCTCTGGCAGCTGTGAAGAGATCCCAGACACTGACCTCAAACATTGATCTCAAACCAAATCTCAACAGCAATGTGCAGTCCATGGTGCACATCAGCATGAATGATGCCTACAGCCAGCATCCAAAAGCCTCGGCTCTTGAGGAACGTCTGAGAGAGCTGGGGTTGTTTAGCCTGGAGAAGAGGAGGCTGAGACCTTATTGCTCTCTACACCTACCTGAAAGGAGGTTGTGGAGAGGAGGGTGCTGGCCTCTTCTCCCAAGTGACAGGGGACAGGACAAGAGGGAATGGCCTCAAGCTCCACCAGGGGAGGTTTAGGCTGAACATTAGGGAAAAATTTTCATTGGAATGGTCTGCCCAGGGAGGTGGTTGATTCACCTTCCCTGAAGGTGTTTAAGGGACAGATGGACGAGGCACTGAGGGGCCTGGTTTAGTGTTTGATAAGAATGGTTGGACTCGATCTGGTGGATCTCTTCCAACCTGGTGATTCTATGCACCTGCTTGTCAACCTTCCACCCCCAACACATGGAGGAGCTGAAACTGGTCATCTGGGAGCATAAATTTGAATTAGTGCTGCCAGCACGACTAGCACTGTAACATCAAAGTGTGTGGGTGAGGGAGGAGCTGATGTTCTCCATCAAGTCTCACATTCGTGCCGCTAGACAAGGTACCAGCTTCAGCTGGGATTTCATTCCACCCCAGCCATGTGGGTGACAGTAGCACACCTTCAACACTTCAAGAACATGGAGGAGGGAGAAAAGTTACAATGATTAATACATGCTGGAGGCCTCCTGCTGCCATGGTGGAAACAGCCCTGGTGTTTGTGAAAACTTGTAGGCAACAATTTTCATGAAGAAATTTTGCATTGTCTACCAGGTCTTGGAAAATGATGAGAAATTGAACAGAGAACTGAAACTGGTACTGGTATGTGCTGTTAATGTCAGCAGACTGAGAAAAATCAAACCATTATGAATACACTCAGCGCCTTAAGGAGCTGGCTTCATAATGTTAAAAATAGCTGCAAGGCAAATCACTTGAGGGGAAAAAAAACGAAGCAGAAAAAGACAAGTGATAAAAGTTCTGAGAACAGGAGGTCAGAGGCTAAAAACGCTAGCATCGCCTAACTGGAAAAAGTGATGGCTGAGAGATGAGCATAAATAGATCTCAATACTAAAAAAGACATGGGGGGAGAGGAGGAGAAGGCAATGTGAGCAAACATTACAGAGCTGGTAAAACTTCTAAGGGACATGGGATATGGTTATTACTGTCCTGTTAGAAGGGATACAGAACTTGTAAAGTCAAGAGGGTGAGCAGGGAAGTTTGTGAAATATAATTCTTGCCCATGACACTGTTTCTGAACCTTCTGCTTCTGGAGTTAAGGGTCCAGTTTGGACAGTTGATGTTCTCCATTCATTTCTGCCCACCTGTGCACCTCCTAGGTTTCTGCTCAGTCACCCCTCCTGAAACTTCTGGCAGAAATCAATCCAAGCCCAGAGGCTCTCAAGCTTTTATCTGTGTTTCTTAGGACAGTGAGCCATCAGTCCTTCCCTACCTTGACACCCTGGTCCTGGGTGTCCAGTCACAGTCTTCTTGCTATCACAAGAAGCCCAGGGCAGGGAGGCGGGAGAACACAAGCCCAGGATGGCTGGGCAAGAGCTGCCAGAGCACAGAATCCTTACCTCCAAGGTCCTCTTCTTATTTTTAAAATGAAGACAAATGTTGTGTTAATCAGAATCAGAAGAAAGGGAAATTATTTATTCCTCAATTCAGCCAAACTGGAGAAGAGAGGAAGAGATCTTTTCCCCCAGGAGAAACACAGCTTTGATGAGACTTTCCCTGGGGCTGAAGCCAGGCTGCTGCCATCACCTTGTTTCTCTTTGCAAAAGGTCAACTCCCAGAGTCTTAGGAAAACTCTCACTGAGCACAGCCATGACTTTATTTTGTTCAAGGCCAGGTTGGATGAAGCTTTGAGCATCCCGATCAAGCAGTAAGTGTCACAGCCCATAGCAGGGAAGTTGGAACTGGATGATCTTCCAACCTAAATCATTCTGATTCCATGACTTTTCCTAGCTAAGAAAGCCCCCTCCAGCAGTCCCCTGCTCAGTTCACCACCCTCCACTGCAGCTATACAGTTTTTAAAAACTGGTTCACCTAAATGATCTTCAAAGCACCCAAACCAAAGCCTTCCCTGAAGCTGTGCTGTATCTCAGCCTCGATTTTCTTATGCAGCTTGTTCTAACCTTGAACAGGAGGGTAGGAAAGAGAGTGACAGAGCACAGCCATGGAGTAGCAAAGAGGCCCATGCAAAAAACCCCCCCAAAACCAAAACAAAAAAACACTGCTAAACCCATCATTAGATTACTATTACACAAGCAGTAGCATCTGCCTTATAATAGCACTCAGTTTCACATCAGTTATTCCCTGTTACAATCAGGTATTAAAAATGCTCTCTTCTTCAGTAGATGTTTGGTGTAAATTAAGATGCTAGATAGAAAATTCACCTACAGCTTTGCCTTTCCTGTTTTCTAATGATGTTAATTCTGAGAAAAATAGTGTGGTATTTTGTATTCCAGAATATAACAGTCATCTTCAGATATTGAAAACAAGGAGCTGCAAATGCAGATTGGAAAATACATGCAAGGCCAGCTCATTACCGCTACAATACTGCCCATTCACTTCCAATTGCTCAAGCTTCTTGTGAACTGTGCATCTCCAAAGTATCTTATTAATGATTGTGGTTCTCACGGCATTGCTCACATTTGTAATTGCACTGATCATGAATTGTGACTGTGTCAAGTTATTTTGATATAAACAGGAAAGAACTGTGAGACAAAAAGGAGACATTATGAGCGCACTGTGTATTACCAGAAAGGAATGTAGAACCTCATATCAAAATAATGAGAAAACTGAAAAAGAGAGCGGGTGCCTCTTCAGAGGCAGGTTGCTCTACTTCAGAAATTCAGCTCTACATCAGCTTTTGAAACGGATTCCTATGCAGATACATTATCTCGTGCCCAAGCACTGTGAGCTTTGCAGGCTGCTTTCAATGGAGGCACTGCTCGGTCATAGCGTAGGGGATGAATATGTTACAATTACAAATGAAAACTATCTGAGGAAACACTGGCAATATGCATTTCCTTCTCCTTTAATCATTTTCAGTAATAGGCCCTAGGTCTTCCCTTCTACGGGCAGACATTTTGTCATACAGCTGGTGTTTACAGACCACAACAAAGGAACTTCTCTTAGCAACCTTACTGCATCACCACTTTCCCTCTCTCCACACCAAACCTCTGAAGCACTGCGTGGCAAGTAATGGAACAGCAACTCATTCATCACTGTAATTTAATTCTGGAATATATAATTTCTTATCAAGCTGTTCTGTTGTCGAACCTCACCTCCACAAAGCACTGCACCACGGACATCTCCCTAGGGACTTTGTCCCCTTAATCATTACAGTAACAAGAACCAAGATAAAACCACATCAATTTATAAATACAAATGCTACTTTATATTGACTGACTCAAGAGTTGAGGAATCAATAAAGCATTTGACTTACAAACTTAAGGATGCCTTTGTGTTCCTGACTGATGAAGCAGCCTACAGGAGACTCACTTTTCTAACAGCAACACATGTCCATAAGTAGATGACTGATTTGAACTCTTGTTAGCTGATACCTGGAAACAGCTACCTTTAAGGTCAAAACCAGCTCTTAAAGACAACTGAAGATAACAGAAAGGTCAGGCTAATCACACAAAATCCAAAGCTACAAGAATTAAGTACTGTAAAGCTTCACTATAGAGCTGCAAGCCAAGCTGAAGGCGGAGGGAAGTTCCCAGTCCTCTGTTGCTCCTTTCTTTCTTTTCTCTCTAAAAACAGGGTGGTTGTTGAAGGCGCATCATTAGAGGTTAGAAAACCAGAGGCCAAACTGTTCTCACATAGTTGCAAACAGGATGGACACAACCCTCCACTTACCATCCAAGCACAAAGCTCTCTGAACTCCTTCAAAAGGGCTCTACACATCTCTATTTTCACATCTTCTTAGGAAGAAAGTAATATTGCTTACCATGTAAAGGGAAGGAAAGCTCTCACTGAAACCAAAGTTGAAAAAGAACCATGAGATCATACTGCTTTGTGTGTTTAATATTTCTTGAAAACACTGAATTGCTCTACTGCAAGGATACATTAAAAAATGCAGTTATTTCAGGATAGGTGATCTCACCTACACTGTTATATATGAGAAACCATGTGAGGTGACAGAGTTACATTTTGTTATACTTCACTGTCCCAATTCAAGCAACTCCACCCATACACAAATGTCTAAATATGCCGTCTAGTTACTGGAGAAGCAGCTCTTCTGTAGGTTACTGGATGCTGCTGGTATATTGCAACTCTGAAAATGAGACCACTTATTACTTGTAATAAATGTACTACTGTGTGTACATTTAATTGAAAGAGTGGCTTGAAAACTGAGAGTTATTACCTGTAATTAGAGAAAACCAAAGCTAACCCTGACCAGTACATATTCTTATATTAGCAAAATCATTTGTACGGGGTGGGAATGGAGAAAACAAAGCAATTCTTTTCATTGTAAAGCTCCACAGTTAAACAGAACAAATGCTTACCTTGTACCATTCTCACAAAAGAAAGATAATTTTTAATTAATAAATCTAAATGCAACAATCATAAGTCAAAGTTACCAGAACTGGTTTAAATATAAAAGGCAGTTAGAAATTAAAGAAACAAATAAAGCTATACTGTAAAACTGTATTCCAATGTAGTATTTTAATACAGTAGTTTATTTTCCATCCCAGCCTTCACATTGTGATCTCTAAATCACTACAGCTGTTAGAAAGAAAGTTAGTTTCACTAACTGTAATTGAAGACTAATTTTAGCACACTGTTGTACAGACAGAATACAGATGTTAGTATTAGAAAGCTGCAGACTAGTGTCTGCACAGAAATTTCATCAAAAAATGAGTTTATATCAATTGTTTTTATTAGATACCAGGAATTTACAAATTTGAAATTAAGAAATGAAGTTACAGAACAGAATTAGCTTGAGCTTATTCTCGGTTGTGAAGTTTTTTTCTTTAAGGTCAGAATAATTTTTACACAGGATGTCATCAGCAATAAATTCTAGACTGTCTAAAACACAGCCCCACTATTTTATCATTCAATAGTTCATAATTTCTAAAAAAACCTAGTAAGATTGTTCTAAACATTATTAACAAATTAATGAACTACTCAGTTAGGCCCTTTATATATTTCTTTTATTTTTTCAATTTGTACACAATACAGATTTTCAAAAAGCACTTGAGGATTCTACATTGCGGGTTTTTCTAACTTTCAAAACTAGGAATAAATAGATTGTTCCCACAACAAGATGAAATCCACTGTTCAGTATACCACCTGCCTTGTCTTCGCCCATACCTCACATCTAAGCATACCACTTTCAAGCAGGAATACTGTTTTAAAACACTAATCCCCCATCATTTTAATGCACAACAATTTATGACTGCAAGAGCTTCTACTTCCTCGTAAGTGCAGGTTTAACCTAAGGCAACACTTTGCTACAGTCCACTAACCACTACCTCAGCATATGCTTAATTTCCATTTTCTTCTCCACAGCTTGTACAAAAGTCAGAAGACAATTTATGTCTGGTGAGTAAGGATGCAACTGCACTGAGGTTCCTATTAGGAAGTCTCATTTCCAATGTACATGTTTATACTTCTTGCTCTTTCCTGTCCAACAGCCAAAACCAGTAATAAAATAAAGTTTCCAATATCTAACATTAACATCATTAAGAAATACAAGACTCTAAAGGAGGAGGGAGAGAGGGTGGAAAAAGCAGATGAAATATAACAAGTTGCTAGATTTCTGCTCCTTAAAGGTGGAACAGCATAAGAAGAGGCTGAGACAGAGTTGCACTAGGAAACAAATACGCTGGAACAGGTAAAAACATCAACAGTCTTAAGGCAACCATCACTTGAATCAGCAGTGAGATTTCTTGTATATCTGAAGAGAAATCCTTCTTTAGTGTACTTAATTACACTGATACAAAAGATGTTATGAACCATATCGATCCTAGAAAAGTAAAAACAAGAGAGACATGAGTATGCTTTCCATTCAAAGAAATTAGTTCTGCTTACATTTGCAAAATAAATGGCAGTTTAATTCTTGAAGACTTAAAGAAAATCGACCAGCACTTCCAAGAACCTTATGGTTAATCTCTAGGATGTCTCATCCCTGGAAGTGTTCAAGGACAGGTTGGATGGGGCCTTAAGCATCCTGATCTGGTGGGAGGGGGATGGAACCAGATGATATTTAAGGTCCCTTCCAACTCCAACGATTCTATGATAATTAGTCTGATTTTCAAACAACCAAGAGCTCCCACCAACCTCATACAGGAAATACAAACTAACTGGAGCATGAAGCATGCTTTACACTTCTGAAACCAGGATGTCCTAATTTCATGTACAATCATGGATCAAAGTTACTGTCAAGTCAATTAAGAATCAAAAAAAGAGTTGGGCTAGATGATCATTGTAGATCCCTTCCCATTAAACTATTCTATTCTGAATTATAAGCTATAACTTTAAAAATAAAGTGACAGCAAGTTATTTCCACGATGGAATTTTTGTTTCAACCTTACAACTGAAATTGAACAAGAAATAAACTATGTAAGGGAAAAGCCAAAAAAAAATATTCTAAGGAAGATGAGCTATCAGCTACACATTTATTTTTAAAAAGATAAAAGATCTACTGTTTAACACGTCTACTAAGCCCCAAACCAAATTCATTCTTTTCTCCCTGAGGATCATTTCACACTAGGATAATACATCCCTACAGAAAGACTTTAACTGATGGTTAATGTTTTGTAATATTTTAACTAACCTGTATAGATGTCATGACCCCATTAGCAAGTACAGAAAGTTTTCCAGCCACTGATTTCACTCCTTCTTTAAACTGAGCTATATCAGGAGCTGAAGGCAAGACGTTTGTAATATTGTAGCTTCCTGAAAGGTGAACACAAACACTCACAAGAAGAATACAGAATTTTCTATTAAAAGCATGTTTTTTTCCCCTCTGAAGAACAATATACTACCAGGAGCAATAGATACCAATGCCTGATGGATACTGCAGAAGACACCAGGCATAAAACTCAAATTTCAAATTTTTTATATTAATTTTCCTTTTAATTTTTTTAGTTGTTCAGAATTCCACCCAGAGTGTTATCTTCTATGCTTTGTATTCCCAGATGAGCAATTAATGTTTGAATACTATATGATTTATTCTGCACTTTCCATCTGCTGCAATGTTATTTGTTTTGTATCCTAAACAACTGTTACTACCTTACAATTTAAAGATGAATGCACTTCAGTGGTGGCTGAAGCATCAAAATGTGCATGGATGTTCTGCATGGTGTACATACACACACGTTTTGCATCACTACACACAAGGCTTGGAAAATTCTATAGAAATTAGTGAAGATAAGTAAGTTTTGACATTCCAAAAACAAAGCTGGCGATGCAGCCTTCCTTAAAGACAGTATAGTTTCATTATAGCTCTACTGCTATTATGAAAAGTGTAGACCTAAAGATAAAAGAAATCAAACTGTGTAAGTATTAACACGCTAACAATTAGAATCACCCACTAATTTGTGAGAATTACTGGCATGCCTTAATATAAAGCACCCGATACTATAAAAGCCACAAACGGCAGTAAACCAGCATTACAGAATCTCAAGAATCTCAGGTGGGATTCCTAAGAGGAAGCACCTCAAAACAGACTGTTTCAAAATGCAGACTGCAATCTGTAGCCTTAATTCAGTCACACAGCCAACTGATAGTCACGACCATTTGGGACACAATGGATAACTTATGAGCAGTTACTGAACCTCAGACAAGCCCTTCCAGCCGCAGATTCCATGACCTGCACACCTTTAACCTCTTATGACAGCCCTTTCTTCTCCTGTTTTTCTTTTGAACAAGAGTGGAGGAGGATTAGACAGAGAACCTGCAGCTCCTGTTTTCATGGGAAATTAAAGGCACCTACCTTGTTAGCTGACAGAGACAAACGTTGCTGTAGATAATTTGATTTACCTAGGCTAAGCGGTAGGTTCATAGTGGTAGATGCATGGCCGCATTCCAAGAGCTTCCCACTCCATTATTTAAAGCTGACTAGAAGCTGTTTTCACAATGCATGGGCACACCTCCTTAGAGTATTTTCAAAAATTCACTGTCACTGAGACGGTCTTATTTCTGAACTGTAAATTTTACTTCCTTACAATCTGTTCCACTTACCTAGTGCTCCAGCATTTTTGTTTTTAAAAACAGAGTCATGGAAAAAAACTTGCAGATATAAATAACCTGAGAAAAGCTCTAACAACTTCTCAGTCACATGAATCTTCTCCTGTTTTTATGGTTATGTAAGCCTGTCTGAGAAATAGCTTGTAAAGGAGACAGAAAAATGACTCCTTTTTTTGTGATTTCCTTCAAAATCAGCATCTGCAAGTCAGACCTCTGACATGCCATTTTTCATAAACAACAGGTTTGAAATAATGCAAAGTAAAAGCATTTCCTTGCAACTGCCTTTTTTTGTAAGCAGCTGCTACTGCATTCTGCACAAAAGCATGCATCCCAAAACTATTCTCTCCAAAATCTCAGCTCATAAAAGCAACTTTAGATTCTAAGGACATTTTATTCTGGCAAGGATCCCAGAATTAGAGCAGCATTTTTGTTGCCAGCCTCTGGTCTCCTGATTACCTTTATTTTATGGAACTAATGATGGCCTTGGCATTAATTCAACACCAGACAAGTTATCAGTGCAGTAAAACTTCTCAAGAAGGGCTGTTGTCAAAAGACAGTCTTTTGGTGGGAGTGTAACAGAGAAACATGCTGGAAAGGTAGGTTTTGTAGACTGAATATAATGTGAATTTATAATGTACAAACTCATAATTCCTGGTGCATTTTTTTCCTCATTATTATTTTAGAATAGATAAGAACCCACAAGACTTAGCAGCAGTTTAGTCTTTCTAACATAGCTTCACATTTACTATTGGGTTACATGTTAGTCACAGAGAGAAACCAACCTTGAATGCCAGGCAGGTATTTTTCATCCCATTATTAAGAATCTCTGCATTGCCCCGCGAGCCCCAAGAACCTTTCTATGTGGTCAGTGATAAATACCTACGTGTGCACAACTTGCAAATGCGTAGTTAACATTATATAATTGCCTGTAAATATCCTTATTCAGAATAGAATGAGAATTTTTTCACATATATATGTATGTGTACATAGAAAGGTATATTCATACATCCACACACACATATCTCTCACATCACACAATTTGCTCCACCTCTACTTATATTTACCATTTCCTAGTTCATTCTCGTATTCATTACCGGGTAAAAAACCCCACACATAACACAAAGTAAAGGAAAAATTAATTCCATGCAGAATAATTCATATGCAAGACAATTAAAAAGGACAAATAAAGTACCATTCAAGAACAGATGAAAAATATTTGTTATTACAATCCCATATACTACTGAAAACATTGTAGTTTTCAAATTCAGAAACACAATTTGTTTATGTTCCCATCATCTTTTTTCAATCACAAGTAGGACACTATGTTGCAAACACACTTTCTTGTGGCCAAAGGAACTTACCACGACTTCTGCTTTATGTCCTCCCTCCTTTCCCCTCCCATTTCAATTGACTAAATCCACCTTAAGTAAATGGTAACAGAAGTTTTTTTTCTACTAGCCATTGTATTCAAAACCTGGTTTCAGAGGACCAAAACTCATGTCACATGGTTTTTTTTATTTCCAACTTCTCCAAAGTAAAATCAGATGCTACATACTGTTTGCTCTTCCAGCCTATTTATTTAATTATTCAGATTTCAAGTTCTTCAATAATTCTTTTTCTCATTTCTTCACAAAGTACAGAACAAAAGCCAGCTGATCAGGTCAATAAAATTTTCCAGTATTTTTTACCTTTTCTATTTCACATTATCACACTATCCAAAAAGAGTGTTGGCAAGAAAACATGAGAGATTTTCAGTAGCCTAAAAGGGCTACTTTAGAGACAATCTAATCTAATACTTCTTCCTTTCTAATTTGATGAATGTTCTAGTGTAAGATGTTCCAATAAACATTTTAGACAAACCAATTTAGCAAGACCAGTGTTAGAAGCAGATATCCTGATGAATGGATACCCCATACAACAGGTTATACGGGAGTTTCAAGGCCACTAGCATTTTATTAACGATTCTCTTTATAGTCAATATTATTATGATGGCTATTTTCACATATATAAGTATTTAAGTTACTTACCATAACTTATAAGAACACCTACCTGTGAATTTGGGTGTTAACTCCTTTGTTTTTAAAACAAAGTATTACAGTCTTCCTTTGATAAAAAAAATTTATAACACAGTCTAAAACATGCAACTAGCTACATTAAAAACCCATATAATACTGAACATACTGAACTGAAAATACAGACCTTGACATTTAATAGATTTTTTTTTAAAGAAACTGTGACTATACCTGTCATTTGTTTGACCTATGAGCAATACTATTGCATCCTGCACTTAGCATCCTTCTTGAAGAATACAGCAACAGCTTGCTGATAGTGAAACTAGAAACAGAGCACCAGAGTATTTCCCCCTACATACTACAGTTTCTCACTCTGTTCAACATGTACCTGCTGGTTGTTTTTTCTGATCTTCAAATAAGTCTGCTGAACTTATAGAGGAGCTTCCAGAAAGCCTTTCTAGTCGAGCCCTTGCTTCATACTAGGATAAAATTAAGAAGAAAAAGTATTGTCATAGTATATTGCCATCTTTTGAGGTGATGTCAGGTAATTCCTGAGATTACAGATACGGTTTAAGAACATACAAATCCAGCTGAAGTGGACCATTCTGAAAGCTGTTCTCATTTCATCATTTTCACATGACTTATATAGTATGAATTTGCCATTATCTTAACTCATTTCTGAGTTGATCAGAGTGTGACATTTACCACTGCAACATCAAGAAGCCTACCCACCACTGCTAGCTACTCTAAAAAGGGGATTGCTTAAAAGGCAGGGGAGAATGAACGACACAATCATTAAAAGGAACAACTAAAAAATGTGAAATGGTTTGTTAGGGTAAGGAAAAAGCACTTCAGTTAGCATCATGTTAGCGCTTCTAATCACATGGTGTTGTAATCCAACATTTTCAGAGTTCCTTCAGAATGGTAATACATTGGCTATATTTTTTTTACATTACTCTTTACATTGTTAATTTTTCATTACAAATGAAAATGGATTTTTTGTTTTAATTATGCCTCATCTCCAACACATAACTTAATATTAATGTGACTTTCATTCTTAAGTTGATTCCATTACATGTCTTTTGTTGAACCATTTATCTAGTTGCTTAGACTTCCAATAGCCATAATGTTTACATGTAACTAATACACAGGGGACAGGTGTTTTAACAATAGTCTGTTAGCATCAGTTTGGGTACTTAGAACAAAAGAAGTAAGCCTTCACCCAGCATCAGGCTGATTCTTCCAAAAATAAAGATGGTTGAATCATAGTCTACCACTTCTACCAGAGCAGAGTGATGCTGGAGGTGAGGTCCTACTTGAGCTGCAACTCCTTAGGAAGTATGAAGTTATAAGAGTCATCAGGGACTTGTACATTTCTATCAAACAAATGTTCAAGTGGACATAACCCTATAAGCTTAATAGTTCTAACCAATTTTAACTACTTATTGCCGTCCCTTTATGCCAGAGCATTATGTTTATAGTCAATGAATATTTTAACATTCAAAAATATTTATCACCGTTTTCTACTTACATCAGCATGATCTTGCCTTCCAAAATACATGTCTGATGAAATTGCTTTTACATTGCCAAATTTTTTTTGTGCCTCATCTGTGTTTAAAGATGGTTCATATTCAGGCTTACGACGAGACATTGGCCTGAGAGAAAAATAAACTGCATTAGTGAGCATAACTTTTATTTATATTGTGGCAGAATGCAACAGATCAAGCAAAAATATTATCTTGGTTTTGTGAAGTCTAGAAGCATAACTGTGATTTTTTTAAATAAAAACTATATCAGTTTGAAGCCAGAAATTCAGGTAACTAAGTTGATATAGCGCAAATAAAATTCCAGAGATATGTTTACAAGACAGTGAGTAGAGTATTTCAAATTCATTTATCCTATATTTTGATTTCATTTAAAAAGCAAGTCAAAATCGCATCAAACACAGAATAGTTCTACAAACCTCAATAAAAACAAAACAGGTCAGCAAAATTCAGATTTAAACATAATAATACAAAGTGGTTCGACATCCTTTGAACTGTCACTGTCTTCCACCTCAAATACATATTCAACACTTGCCTTTTAATATCTTTCCTTTTTTTTTTTCTAATTTGTTTTTTGGTTTTGATTTAAAATAAATGTATTCAAATAAGGAAGTATTAGCATTACGGACATCAACTCATACCTTGTGTAATACGTAACATTGGTCTAGCCTTAAGGAAACACTAGAACATATTTGTGTGTAAAAAGAAAAGTTGTACTTAAGTGCAGAAACTGCTCTGGACAGGTAAATCAATATACAGGCAATAAGAACAGAAGCACATAACACCCACTAAGGACAAAACCCTTCATTCTTCAATTTTCCACTTGATTACAAAGACAAAACCACACTTTTCAGAGAAGAAATTCCTTCATTTTTATCATCACAACAATTGGATCTGTTGTTTGCAAGTGTCTTCAATACCTTAATCCTGAAAGCTGAGTACCCTACAGTTTCCTCCAATTGGGAACTGGGTTCTTCCTGGATCGTTAGGTATTAAACAAAGCAAGTTAAGCAAGTATGTTCTTAAGAACAGTACAAATATTTGAGTTTCTCTCCACATCTTTTGTCTATTTTTTTGCTGAAACACTTTGGAAATCACCTCCAGTACATATATTCTAAAGCACTAAACAAAACAGTGCTTAAAATGTAAATAACTAAACAGGAAATAAAGCTTACTGAAGAAATTCAGCCAGAAAGTGCCTTTACTGATTAAAGCTATAGCAATGTTTTCCCTCTAGACCAAAAAAAAAAAAATCCCACTACTATGACCACAACTTAAATTGCATTAACACACTTGAGCTTGTCATAAAAAAATCAGTTAGATTTTCTTTGTATACCTGTCTGAAAATCCTGTACTTTTTGAAGTTAACATTACATCAACATCTCTGCTGTTATTTTCTTTCTTCCAAAAAGATTCTGTACTGTCATCCCATTTAGACAAAGTACTGCTCCTCAAATCTGAACAATCATAGTACCTAAAATAAAAGAAAGAATAACAAGTATTTCAAAAGCAGGAAGTTTATATTTTTCAATAAAGACTGCTTTAATAAGTGCTCACTAGCAATTACATTTTCAGCATAATGGTAGTTGTCAGTGAACTATTTGGATTATACAATATTGGTCAGAGGCTGTGCAGTTGAAATCAGTGGATTTTTTGGTTTTCGCACACATAGCTAACTGGATGAAAAGTTCAGCCTTTTGTAGGCTGGATATGGTCATGAACATGGCACAGACTGCCCGTATGACCTGGTCCCATCAAAACCAGCAAATCAACGTATTATTTCTTCTTTAGCATCAGACAAAGCACTTGGAAGAACATTGTCAAAATACTTGGCTGGTTTAAGAGCTTCAGAAGCTGAGATAACTTCAGGATGGACCCTGCGAGCAAGGCATCATGATGATTCTACAGGGCTTGATGATCTGGACACTCCACGCTAAGAAACCAGCTATGAAAAATGCCACCACAATCTTCAGGGCATGTTGAACACTCCCGAGATCCAAGAGCACCCAAACCATGGTATTCAATTGTGCTATGTTTTCACATGGGGCAAAGTTTTCTAAGGGGCTGACTATGGCACATCTCAGAGTTCCATATGAGTCACTCTGCAGGCTACACAAAGAGAGAATCTGCTCCCGTTTCCTGAGGCATCAACAAACAATTCAGAGCAGTAAGGAAAGCCCTTGTTTCTGGTTTTGTATATACACTTCTAATACAAATATTAGTATTAATATCCTTGACCTTTGCAATATGTCTTATTAAAGCAATGCTAAAATATAATATTTTTTTAAAGTGAGTCTTAATTTAATAAAACAATCTTCTCTTGCATATCAAAACCGTAAGGAAAACACAACAGAAACAAAAAGAAAAAATAAATGAAGTATGTTTGTCAGGATCAGTGGTACCTTATCTTGACCTTTTCCCTTTGATTATCTACACATATCTAAACTTACATGGAAAATATCTGAAAAAAAAACCCCAAACCCCCACAATCTACTTAAGAGTCAAAGATTAAGAATTTCCGTTTCTAGTTAAATAAACCTTCTTAAAGTTTGATTAAGATCAGGGTAGTGAGTAAAATCATCAAAATGACTACAGGCTAGCAAAATGGTATCACTAAATAGAACAAGCAAGGGATATTGAAATCTGCACCTGTATTTTGTGAAAAGCACCTTTAAAGAAAATGTTCTCTATGTTTGTGTTACGAATAGTCACGTCACTGTTTCTACAATTTATAAGAATTGTGACACATTCAGCGGTAAATTCTCCTAACTCTGCACATGCGAAACAGCAGGGACAGAGCTAGAATGAACTACAAAAAGCAGGAGTCTCTCCCCTTCTCTACTGACAGACAAAGGGAAGCACATTTAGTGCTCTGAGCAAAGGACTGACTGCAATGCAACCTTTGTCTTCACAGTATCAGCCCATAGAGTGGATGTTACACCCAGCATATTCCTGAAGTGATTTTTTCCTACTAAATGACGCTTTTCACCTCCTCCACCTTTGGATACAGGTGGGAAATCCAAAATAATAGTCATAGATGAAAGCTGAAAAGAAAGGAAAAACACAGAATCTACCTTTGGGGGCACTATACCAATTCAATCTTTCATTGTTCCTGTGAGCTTGCGTTGTTTTCCATGCAATATCACGTGTGAAATAAGTAAAAGGAAAGCAGAAACAGACAAGAGTGGTACAGCACCAGAAAGTAGTTGGTGCTGTAGTTGCTGCAAATTTCTCCCTAGGAGTAGCTTAGAACTATGGTAAGGCACTACATGCTTTCCTACAACCAGGGTAATTTTCTTTTGGCCCGACTTCTCAGTTTCTGTCTTATGTTCCCATAGCAGCAGACTGTAGAAGCTACGCAGGAAGTACACAACCTCCAAGGGAACCACTACATAGAAACGCTCTCACTCCTACCCACCACGGGGCACGGGCTACAATAATTGTTTTGAATAAAATTGCTTATTTTCTCCATCCTTCCCTTTCAGATTTTTATAACTTTGCAAAATATTTCTTCGGTATTTGGGTGGAGAAGAGGGAGAAAGAAAAAGTTCATTTAACAGAAAACAAAATTTCTATTGTTATATTAATAAAATGTTTTATTAGTCGTAGCAAAAAGAAACATTAAAATTCAAGGATTTTGAGAGGATTCAGCTATATATCTAACCCTTGTAACAATTAGCCTGCTTAATTTACAGATTCTTATCAGCACTCTAATATCCAGCATTATAGTTTTGCTTTTGGGCACATACTAAGATGATATTAAATTACTTTTCAAAGACACAACTTGGAATAAAGGATAATAACTGCCTTACAAATCTTACCAAATCCAACAGTCTGGTTTTATGTTTTCTTTAAAGAGAATGCATTTGTATACCAACTCAAATTAGACTCATTAGACTCTACTATTGCTGTAACCAGAACAACAGCCAGGAACAGCTAGGTTACAATTCATCTTCTAATTACTGAACCAAAACACATTTAAAAGCCTCTTCCATAATTCATTCTTTGCCTGCTAGTAGGCTTATGAAGAATTTGAGAGTAGTAACACTGCTTTTCAAGGAACAAACAGAAAAGCACTGAAATTATATGTTTTTACAAAGCTGCTGCCGGTTTACTTGGTACCACATTTGCATTTCTGACTCTAGTGATTACACTACAAAGTAACGACACAAACACTTTTTAATTTTTATTCGCCTGTCTATATGTAATTAGGTACACTTTTTAATGTTTCTGTGGCACCAATCCAACCAAGGCAGTTTATAAAAGCAACATTTGTTTTCATCTATCAGTCCAGAAACATTTGTTTCATTGCAATTACAGTCTGCAGCACTAATGCTTTTTCTTCTTCATCCAAGCAGCAGTATTGTATAATTTGCATTGAATTCATGTTCTGATCAAAAATTCACCCATTATTTTTTGCTTACATTTTAAGTTCAAATACATGGAAGTCTATGAAGTAAACTGCAAACATCTACACAAAATACATCCAACACACAATACCTCAAAAACATTTATACATTTTGTATCTGGTATGCATCCAGTTAAAACAACTAATACAGCTGTAGCACATACAGTATCAGACCTCAATACATATTTAATTTTAAATTGATAGCTGAAGACACTACCACAACAAAAAAAAAGGGGGGGGGGGAAGAAAAGAATGAACACAAGCCATTCTGACAAAAAAATTCACTTGATTTGGTACAGCAAATAAAAACTTAAGATGGCAATGGTCTATGCAAGTAGTGACTATAACCTGAACAAGACAAAACCTGTAAACACATAATTCAAACTACCTCTTTCTCAGAAAAAAGTAACACTTCCTCTATATACATACACCTGTTGAAGTAAGGCCAACTATTTCACAGCTTTTCTGATTCAGATGTTTCCCAAAGGTGTTGTAGGTACGTAGGTATTTCCAATAGTCTCCTGGTTTGATCTTAAGTTCCGAATATATTATGAATATTTGAACAGGTAACTTGTACGTACTTCCACCTACAGGCAAAACAAAAAGCTTATACATTACCTTGAACTAGAAGAGAAGTAGGAGTCTTCTACATCATCAGTGTACTTTTTCTTTGGTTTTGCAATTGCCGGTGTTTCCTGCTCTATTGTTTGCATATCTGAGGTGACTGAGTGCGAAATCCCACTGAGGACAGGGAGAAAATATGTAAGATGACAAAACTCACATACTACAAAAAGAATTTCGAGCCCAAATCTAGTTTCTGAAGCTTGTTGATAGAGCCCAAGCTATACAAACATTTAAGAAAGAAGGAATTAAAAAAACAAACAAACAAAACCTGGAAAACTCAACCATAGTTCTCTGAGGTAGTGACAGGACTTCTGAATACACAGACCATTCCAACAGCTGGGAAGCACAGTAATGTAACCTTTGTAAAAGACACTATAATTAGATTAGTACTGCTCACTGAAAACATCCTGGCTACCTTCCTCCCAGTAAGCTAATGGAGACAAACACCCCTACAGACATCCTACACCTTGGTTAACATCTGTCTATCAGGTTAGAAATTAAATCCATCAGAAGCAATCTTACCCCTTCAACTTGACAGATATTAGATCCTTTAATGATATTGTTTAAGTTTCCATAACACACTTCAGTATACTTTTTTCCTTTCCTAAATAAAATGAAGAATAACTGCATAAAGCCAGTTTATAGAAGGTCACATACCTCCTATTACTGCCAAATCCCATGCCAAGTCTTTCCAATTCATTTTTCTTCTTACCAGACAGATTTAACTTTTCTTCTTTTGCTTTAATATCAAGATCTCTGTAAGCCAACCGTAAAGATGATACACTAGAACAAAACATAGTTAGCATATATCTGTAAAATGCTATATTGAATGCCCAGATCAAGAATAATGATAGAAAATTAACAATATATATTGCACAATATTTTATATATTCTGTGTTTACTGAAAATATTCATTATTCATTGGATTCAATTTCAACTGTAAAGATGGCAGAAAGCTAGTAGAGAGGACTGTCTAAGCAGTACCTCACTCTGTGTATGATCAGGTAGTCTTTTTCAAAACAAATGTGAAACATGCCACTGCTAAGTTTAGGATGCAGTTTTGCATCATCATTAATTCAACCTGAAAAAGTCTCTTCTCCACAGCCCGTATTCTATGTGATACCAAACAACTGTCAAAATATTCAAATCTGAGGTACTACAGTACTGTGGCACTCATGAAATAGTAGCAGTCATGTTTTCCCTAATGCACAGCTTAGCCCTGCTATGTCTCCCTCCCTTCACGCTCCCTGTGGATTCAACACTTGCTATAAATGCACTCTTGAGACAAGCACTAGAGCCACACCACACTTCTTTATTGATGCTGCCGCTCCCTGTGGCCAATAAGGTGTTTCAGAAGAGGGGAGGAAAGAGTCTCTGTACTCTCAAAATGGAATATATTGTATATTATGGAAACTCTGAAGCATCCAAAACTTATGTTCTGCACAGCTGGCAACACATTTTGCCATCTGAAACATCCTCACAGCTCAGATACAGTAAGCACTGTTTCTGCCATGTCATGAACCTTCATATATCTCAAAATAATCTAAAGTATTTGCCACTAATACCAGTGTAAAGGAGAAAGAGATTTTTAATCTCAATTACAGAATTCTAGAAATGCCACTTAAATTTATTTTGTTATCTACTCTCTTGCCAGAAAATAAAGAAATTCTGTACCAATTATAAAACCACATTTTAAGTCTCGGGATTCTTCCTTGTTCCAAGTCCTAGGCTATGATTTCTGCCCCATAACACAGTCACACTGACTTAATTTACTGAAGCCCATTTCTCAAGCTTTTAAAATTAAAACTACCACATAAATTAGTTGAAAGCAAATGTCTTTCCTCTTCTTTAACTTTGGTATATACTGCCATCTACAGTTAAATACCAAGAAGGTTAATCTGGAGGGAAATGCAATTTCCTGGTCTCTACAGGGACTGTACCCATAAACTGAAGTGCATATGCACCTCTCATTTTTGCAGATATTTTTAGAGGGTGGGTTCTGGGCACTGCAGAAAGGTTGAAGCGAACTTATACTAAAGGTTGCTTTGGATCTATATAGATTTACACCTTTCCAACACAAAACCTGAATGACTACTTGGGACTTTCTTCCAAACTGAATTGTATCATTAAAAATAGTATCATTCAAGAATAATAATAAATAGTAATGAACAATAATTTTTCTTGTTATTCCGTTCCTCTCGTCACACTACTGGTAGCTTTTGGCAGTCACTGAGAACATGATTTTACGGTAAAATACTTCAGGAAAAATGACTGACCACCTTGTGATTAATATTTCCTATGCATACAAAATATCCATTTCTGCAGAAGCTATAAGAAGTGGGTCAAAGGAGCAGGAAGGAGACTACAGACCAAAGAGCTTAGTACCATAAGCTCCAAGTGAACCCCTAATTATGTAATAATTCAGAAAATTTCTCAATAGGTTATAAAAATGATGCATCTTCACACTCCAGAAAGGATGTTAATCTGTACAACAGTAAGAGTACATTAACCAACTCTGTACTAGTCTAATTTCGATGACTACAAAATGTGGAAACCCAGAAACTTGTAGCAAAGAAATGTAGTGGAAGGAATCAGGAACAGTGGTCTCTTAATAAATACTCGGCCCTTAAGCTTAATTAAGACAGAGTAACAGATTAGAGGCCTCAGACAAAAAAACATTCAAAAGCTTTAGGTGAAAATTAAGGCAGTTCCAGCAAATATAGCTGAAATTTAAGCAGGCAATTCTAGTCATAGTTTAACTACCCCATGCCTTCAACATAGAAACTCTTACCAAATAAGCACAAAGAAAGCTGAGTATTTCTATGTTCACTATGCTCTTAGAAAGACTGTTTAAAATAGTATTCAGTTCACTACACAAAACAAAATAAACTAGGTGGGGTAGAGAAAGTTCAAGAGGCAAGTGTATTCTGCAGTAATACTTAAATCTAACATATTTTAGATTTCACGTTTTATTCATATGTATCTGTAGAACGCCTCCTTATTTCCTGTATTAAATATGAATAACACAAAGGTCATTTTTAAAGACATCACTGGACTCTCCCTGCAGAGAAGGGCTTCAGGGTGCTCACTCATGAGGAGCTCAACATGAGCAGGCAATGTATGCTCAGAGCCCAGAAGGCCAACCATCTCCTGGGCTGCATCAGAAGTGTGGCCAGCAGGGTGAGGGTGGTTCTCCTCCTTTATTCTGCTCTTGCGAGACCTGACCTGGAGTATTGTGTCCATCTGGAACCCCCAACATAAGAATGATATGGAACTGTTGAAATGGGTCCAGAGGAGGGCTACAAAGACGATCAGAGGGCTGAAGCACCTCTAATATAAGAACAGGCTGGAGAGTTGGAGTTGTTCAGCCTGAAGAAGAGAAGGCTCTGAGCCCTTATAGTGACCTTCCAGTACTTGAAGGGGCTACAGGAAAGCTGGGGATGGACTTTTTACAAGGGCATGGAGTGACAGGATATGGGGGAATGGCTTTAAATTGGACGGGAAGATTAAGATTAGATATAAGGAAGAAATACTTTACAATGAGGGTGGTGAGGCACTGGTACAGGTTGCTCAGGGAAGCTGTGGCGGCCTCATCCCTGGAGGTGTTCAAGGCCAAGCTGGATGGGGCCTTGGTCAGCCTGATCCAGCGAGAGGTGTCCCTACCCACGGCAGGGAGTTATAACTGGATGATCTTTAGGGTCCCTTGCAACCCAAAACATTCTATGATTCTATTTCTGAAGTAAACCATCAACTCTAGAAACATAACGGCAAAAAAAGGGCAATGGGGAAATTACTGTTTGGCCTACTCATCAACATTTGGGATTTTTTTCTTTTTAAAGCAAGTATTATTTGCATGAGTTAATCTCTTACGGCATTTAAAATGCTGACAATTAGTTTAGTAACATGAAATCAGGCTTCATGTTTTACCACTGTATTTATAATTCATACTTACAGTTGCTCTTCCTTCTCAGGTTTCCTTCCACTATGAAGATTCTCTTGTTCCTTCATTTTATCTACAGCTTGTGCTTGTTTTTCAATCTCATTAAAGCTTTGACTGCTCACTTTTTGTGCCCCTAAACCACCTTTTTTGGCACCAAGCTTGACATATTGAAAAACAGAAAAAAAAGTCACATCACCACCACAACTAATTCAGCAGTCACCTTTGAAAGCAACAGTAAACACTACACTCTGTTCAGAGGCAGATGCAAACAGTATTGAATACTTGAAGCACATTTTAAAGTTTTTACCCTCTACATCTTCCTCTACTAACTCTTACAAATTTAGTTAGTTCTGCAGTCAACTGTCACAGGGTAATGAAATTATTACAGCTTTAATTGTTAAGAAGCTGGCATATTGAAATAGATGTTATAATATATAGCATAACTTTAGTTTATTAGTGATAGCTTTGTTGCACCAGAATTACATAATAAAATTTGATACAACTGAACCATTTGGTGCTCATTCACTTAATTCACAATTTACGTTTTGAAATGGCAAAGATTCTTCCATTAGTTTTCACTGGCCACTGCCAGTGTAATCTTAAGAGTAATACTGGAGAGTGCCCAGAGGAGGAATTCTGTAATACTGATTTATTCACATTTTCAATAAACGTGTACATAGGTATTTACTGATTTACGGTACATACATGATAACTGTGATACATATGTCGAAGTCTAGAAAGTTCAGTGAGGTACACACATGTATAACAGACATAGAACTCATCTGAGGTCAGAAAAAAACCCACAGAACTGAAGCACTCTACTACATAACAACAATAACCTGTGAGACATTCATCTTAATCCATTTTTCAAACAGACAGACTACTGGCTGTATTGTTGTAGAAACAGTTTTCAGTTCTATTTTAGTTTCACAAATCATTACTGATACAAGTACTGATTAGTGATAACCATTTCCATATTGCAATTTACATATTTCCACAGATGGATAATACAGATAAAAATATGTATTATTTATGTGCACTTACCCCCTTCTTAGCCTGATTTGGCTTCTTTTTTATAAAGGTGGTGTTCTCTGCAAGGATTGAATTATATTACAACTCCATTAATTCCAGAATTGCAGAAGATTATTTCCACAATATAAACCTCAAAACAGTTGTATGGAATTTATTTTAATGCCTTGAAGCATTACTCTTTTACACTGAAACTGAGATATTAAATTGAGTTACAGGGACTAGAGCTGTAAATGCCTCTGAATGAGGATCTGTCATCTCTTGCAAGTATATAACAGGAATAAATACAGGTGCAGATTTCAGTTTTCTCAAAAGGGAACAAAAACCACACCTAGGTAGAAAGACAGACGTATTAGTACAAGATGTGCTTGTTTAACCTAAGTTATAGGACATCAATCACAGCACAATGCCCTGTTCCACCTGTGTGCTTTAAATGCAGAACTTAAAGCAGTCTGACAGGTGCAAAATGTTAATGGTCACCTTTATTAGATGTGATACCTGTAGCATTTAAATTCACCAGGTCAGCAAGGATAGGATAGATAAAATCAGAACAATACTAACTAAAATTCATTTCTTAGGGGCACACTGTTTAACAGAAGTAATAGTAATGCAAATTCAGATGTTCCACGGACGCTGACATTAAAGTAATAACTCCATATCTCCTCTGATTCAAACATTCTCTGTTCAAATGAACGTTTAACTACACTATACTGGCTGCTCTCCTCTTCTGCTTACGCTCATTACCTAATGCAGCTTTTGGTGATGTACTAAGGCAATCAACACTTGGTCCATGTTCTGGTCCTAAAACATAATGAATAAAAAGGATAAGACTATCAGAAGATTCTTTAGAATGCTTAAAATACCAAAACACAGTTCACTGTACTAAGGGTACTCTTTGATACATATTGCATAATAAGGTAGATCCAGCTGAAGTAATTTCAATAAAATTTTAATTTGGATTTCTATTAAACATTATTAAAGGAACATGCAGTCCCACACAATCTAGTGTGACCCTTCTAAAAAGGCCTTCCTCTCCAAAATTCTTGTGTTATTAGCATGGTTAGGTTATTTAACTACTAAAAGAGAGTAAAAGGAGCCTAAACAAAGAGACTGTCAGAAAAGTGCAGTTTCTTGTTAACAAAGAATCAGTCCTACCTTCACTGCATTCTGGGACATTTTCTGAAGTCTTCTGCTGCAGAGAAACTGGCTCTGGCTCTGCTAACACCCACTCTGTATTCTTTACCTTGAAAAGAAAACCACAAAATCAAAAGTGCACACAAA